>JABUQX010077300.1:7500-12500 GCA_015478945.1 Trachelipus rathkii
ACAAAATTGATGCCACTCCAAAGTTAACTGTTATTGGAAGATTGTAAAGCACTTTTTGTTAACATAAAAAATCCAGTTAAAGGGTATCTTACCAAACTCATGAAATGTTTCTCTTATTATTATTTTCCCGAGCTTGATTCATATACTGTTAGCCAAGTGTTTGTAAATCCCACAAACTATGAAATTGCCAATGTGTCAGAAGAGCCTGGAGCGCTGGCAGAGGCACTTTTTGAATTTCTCTCCAATACGTTGAATTTCAGAACAAGGCAGATCTGTCAGATTTTTTTAATATAACGAGTTGCAACTTCTTTCAAAATTGCATAAGTGAAAACTGCTGCTGCCAATTTGCAGAACCTATCTTGGTTTTTAGATCATAATAGAAAATTCTTGTTTACAAGGTACAAAAATAAGTTGAACCATAAAGGTAGTATCCAAATTCCTCTGAAATCAAATAGACTTAATTTTGAAATGAAAACCATTTCAATAAAATTCTTTTTGTTTCCTAATAAGATTTTTTGTTAATTATCTTTTATTTTTTTAAAATTTCATGCAATTTATTTTTCCTTTGATTATTTTGTTTTATTTTCAAAGTCGATTCATCGAGCATAACTATATAATACATACTTTTCAGCTTGTATGACTGTAGCATCAATAAAAATGGAACAATGAACTACCTGGAATTTGAATATTCTTCCTATTTTCTAGATTTAGTGAAATTTGAATATTATTTTTATTTTCTAGATTTTGAAATTTGAATATTTTTTATTTTTTAGATTTTGGAATTTGAATATTCTTTGCATTTTCTAGATTTTGGAATTTGAATATTTTTGCCCTTTCTAGATTTTGGAATTTGAATATTCTTTGCATTTTATAGATTTTGGAATTTGAATGTTCTTTGTATTTTTTAGATTTAGGAACTTGAATATTCATTGTATTTTAGTGGAATTTAAGAAAAATGTTTGTGTACCAAATGCTATTTTTTTTTATAAAAGCAATCAGATTGTTTTCCCCAACTTTCCATAGCTATATATTTTGGGGCAATGCTCAAGAGAGTTCTATGACCACTGGTGTAGCCATACCTAATTGATATATTCCGAGGTCATTAAAACGGAGTAGGTCATTAATTTTAAAATATAATTCTCAGTTTATATTAAGTCTAGAGTAAAAAATGTTGAATAAAAAGAGTTTTAGGTAAATATTGATTAAAGTTCTAATAGATTTCCAACTATATCCTTTGGAGAAAAAAAAAAAAAAAAAATATATATATATATATATATATATATATATATATATATATATATATATATATATATATATATATATATATATATATCTATAATATATATATATATATATATATATATATATATATATATATATATATATATATCGTTCTCTTTTGTAATCAAACAACTAATTTTCAAATGCAAAATACATGAAAACTATTATTTTTGCTACTATTATTATTATTATTATTATTATGTGTTTATGTGTGTATTATTATTATTATTATTATTATTACAATTATTATTATTATTATTAATTATTCTTATATATGTAATTTCCTTATTGTGAGTGCTTGTTAAACAAGTCAACTATTTGTGCTAGACTTTTTGAATAATTGGGAGCACTGGTAAGGATTCTTCCCCAATATATATATATATATATATATATATATATATATATATATATATATATATATATATATATATATATATATATATATATATATATATATATATATATATATATATATATATATATATATATATATATATATATATATAAAGGCAAAAATAGAAATTTAAAAACTAAAATAAAAGAAAAACTAGATGCTAATTTTATATATAAGAAAAGGAATAGGAAAAAGGAAATATAAAAGATCATAGATTTAACACAATAAATCGAAGAGAAGCAAAGATACTTATATCCACTTATAAAAAAATAATTTGAAAAAAAAATGTTTCCGTTGATTATATATATATATATATATATATATATATATATATATATATATATATATATATATATATATATATATATATATATATATATATATATATATATATATATATATATATATATATATTCTTTGACAACTTCAAATTACTAAGGATTTTTCAAATGAAAATTAACAAAAACCAAATTTTTACTATCTTACCTATTATTATTATTATTATTATTATTATTATTATTATTATTATTATACGCAATCTTTTTTATTACGGAGGTGTTTGTTAAGTCCACTATTTGTACTAAATTTTTTGAAACATTTGGAGCACTCGTATGGCTTCTCTCCAGTGTGTTTCCGCAAATGAATTTGTAAGTCCCGCTTTTGCGTGCATCTCATTAAACAATAGGGGCACTGAAACGGTTTTTCCCCTGTATGTTTATACATAATATGCCTTCTAACGTTCAGTAATATAGAGCTTCCGTACATGCAATATGAGCAACGATGAAAAACGCCTTGAGTCGTCCTCGTACTTTTGATCAATTGGGCTGAAGAAGGAGAATGTTGCTGAAAATTCCCTGAAGATGTAGAAAAGGTGGAACCTCTCGCTTCAGTCCAAAGGCCATCATCACCTCTGCATGTCTGAAGAATAGACATTTTACAAATGTAGTAATCGTTCTTTCACCTCAAAAATAAGTTGGTCTTTTAAAATAAAACAAAATACATTCAGGTATATTATGAAAAACGGGTAAATTTAATTATTTATTTTTATCCGCATCTCTGAAGAATAAATATTTTAAACATGTTGTAGTCATTATTTCAAATCTAATAACAACGTAAGATTTTCAAAAATACAAATTATATTTAGGAACAATGAAAAAAACATATACACTAAACACAACTATTTTTCTTAATAAGATGAGCCCTCAAATGTGATTTTCTTGTAAAACGTTTGCAACATTTGGGGCACTGATAAGGTTTTTCTCCAGAGTGAATTCTTATATGTAATTTTAGGTCACTTTTCATTGTAAAACGTTTATGGCAAATGGAGCAAGAGTATGGCCGTTCTCTTGTATGCTTGAACATTATATGCGACCTCAGAGCAGATGTTTTTTTGCTACTGTAATTACAAAACGTGCACTGATGAACATTCCCCTCTTGTTGTTTCGAAGAGCTGTTATCGTTATAATTGCCTCCAAAAGACGGCACATACGATTCCCACATCTGAAGAATTGAAATTCATTACTATCGTGAAAACTTGAAATAAAATAGCTTAAAAAAAAGTAATGAAGTGCTTCACTTTTTTTTTTTAATAAAATTAACTCATTGCTGTGATTTGTGTATTAATTATTATTTTTGTAAAATTTAAGGTGATCGATACACACAACACAAGCATGATTACACTATATATATATATATATATATATATATATATATATATATATATATATATATATATATATATATATATATATATATATATATATATATATATATATATATATATATATATATATATACTATATAATATATATATATATATATATATATAATTATAGTGTGCGTAATAATATATATGTTGATATTAATAAGCAAAGAAAATTAATTTAGAATTGAAGTTGCAATGTGCTTCATGGCGTTTAAATTACTTTTGTAACTCTTTCCACAACGACTGCATTTTAAAGGTCTCTCTCGGTATGATGCCTCATGTGAACAATCAACTACCTCTCAAGTGTGTTTCTGGCAAACATTACACGGAAATGGTTTATTCTTCGTGTGTCGAAATTTAATATGCTGCTTCACGTTCGTCGAGACATAACTTTTGTAGTTGCAGTAAGGACAATGATGATATTTCGGAGAAGTTGCTATATTTTCAGTCCTAGGGACTTGATGACTCGGAGGCTGAGGAGGAGGAAGAAGAGGGTTTGAAGAGAGGGAGGAACTAAGATCCGATTCAATACTTGTCCTCCAATATTCGTGTCTTCGTGTCATCTGAGAATATGAAGAATAAAACTCTTTGTAGTGTTCTTTTAAAAGTATACGTAATATATCCTAATTATTTTACAATAACAATAAAATGAACAGTATAAGAGTGGGTCTTACTATCCAAACATCAGGAACCTCCAAAATTGTACCGTATAGATTGGTTGTATAAAACTCGTTATTGAATTTTCTGGGGTATGTGACATAAAACTAGTTATACCGTTCAAATCTATTATTATGTAAAGAATGATAGTTCTTGAATGATTATAAACTTAGCACTTAGAATTGACCTATTAATCGTAATGATCTTAAGTTATATCAAAGTACACAGATTAATCTAAACTATAAGTCAGAATTGGTTGTTTGTACATCTCAATTTAATTTCAGAACTTCTTAAAAGACAAGTGCTGAAAAATGTCTATAAGAGAAGCAAAATCGTTGAAAAAAAAAATAACTAAAAAATAAAAAACAGATTCTAAATCAAAACAAACGTGAAACTTTTAAAATATTTACTTCAACTAAAATAAATATGAAATCTTTTTAATTTTAAAAAAATAAAAAATTTAAATAATAATAATAATAATAATCATAATAATAATAATAATAATAATAATAATAATAATAATAATAATAATAATAATAATAATAATAATAATAACTGATTGTCTTTTTAAAAAAAAAAAATCATAAATAATCAGAAGAAATAATTAGGTTATCCAATAAGTAATGTCCGAAACGTATAAATATCATTTTTTTTTTTTTTTTTTTTTTTTGACAAGAGCCAAAATATTTCCCAACTTATCCAATAATGTATGTAAATAAATCAAGTGTTACAACGCACAAATATAAAAGCGAAAAATGTACGCCAAAATATATAAATTTCCACCTTGCAGTTTTTATTTACAAAACCCTTTATTTCAAGATGGAAAAAGGTAGGAAGGTGGTAACTCTTTATCAGATAGCAATAAAACACTGCTTGATATTAATAATAAAATCAATGAGAGAATTGGATTTCAAATATCTGACTTTTTGCCCTTCTGACCACCCAAAATACCGCGTTGAGTGC
>JABUQX010077300.1:20000-25000 GCA_015478945.1 Trachelipus rathkii
GTTATATTAAAAGAAAAAGTAGGATTCGTTTTAAACTTTGTATGGACCTCAATCATAAAAAAAAATAATAATAAGATTAATAATACAAAAGCAACAACGTAGTTAATAATATTAAATAAATTTACATTTTAACTGCAGAAGAAAACCTGCCAAATTAAAAGTTGCCATATATATATATATATATATATATATATATATATATATATATATATATATATATATATATATATATATATATATATATATATATATATATATATATATATACTATATATATATATATATATATATATATTGAAGGAATAGGTCAGTCTATGAAACCACCCGAGTTGGGAAAACAAAAGATTAAGTTCAAAGCACAATAAATTTATAGAAAAGTATAAAATATATATATATATATATATATATATATATATATATATATATATATATATATATATATATATATATATATATATATATATATATATATATATATATATATATATATATATAATATTCAAAATGTTGTTACATAATGAATTCACATCAGTGATGAAATATCCATCTCACACTACCCCTTTTCTAACAATTTTTACTGAATAATAATAATAATAATAATAATAATAATAATAATAATAATAATAATAATAATAATAAAAATAATAATAATAATAATAATAAAAATAAATAAATAAATAAATAAATAAATAAATAAATAATAAATAATAAATAATAAATAATAAATAATAAATAATAAATAATAAATAATAAATAATAATAATAATAATAATAATAATAATAATAATAATAATAATAATAATAAGAATAATAATAATAATAATAATAATAATAATAATAATAATAATAATACCATCTAGAGTTCTAGATAGTTTAAATCATCTGCAGGTTCAGGACGTGAAATAATGACAATTTTCATTATTATTATTATTTGGACGTAATCAATACCCCCCAGAAGCTCATTCATGTCAAAATTAATTTTAATTGTAAGTGAAATACGTAATACGTATTTTGACTGATTAAAGATATTTGAATTATTATTTTAAAATTCTGCTCTTCATATTCATGAACGTGTGTAGAGCGAATTATCCCCTCCCCCCCCCCTCCAAAAAAAAAGTTGTAAATCTATTCCAATTTTTACAAGAAGGGCACAGGTGCTCCTTACATTTTAACACTCTTACAACAGTCTTTAACAGGTAGTATGAATATCAATATGCAAATTAGTATAAAAAATTAACAACATTAAAAGCTCGTAAAGAATGCTAATAATAGAAAATGCTAAAATTTTTACTATTTCTATAAGAAATGCCCGCCGTCTTTTATCCCGGAACAAAAAACATTTTGAGAGGAGTTTTCGCCGAGCACCGAAATTTTCCGCACCGAATCGATACGTCAATCAATTCGCACAGCACCGCACCAGATATCTAGGTTTCAATTTGCATCCCACTTCTTACAGTACCGACACTGAAATTGTATGCCGCACCGCAATCGGGGCGCCAGCCAATCCTAATTTGAGAACTACAAAAACTCGTATTTATTATGAATGCAACCTAAAAAACTATAAGTGGGCAAAGGAGAAATTACGTACACTCATAACAACTAATAATATAATTTACATAAAGGAAGGTCTACTAATATAATTTGTGAAAAGAATATATGTATTATAATAATATTTGTGCATAGGAAAAGATTTAGATTTTATAGAGCCAACACGTCAAATGTATTGTAAATTTTAAACTTTTCAGAATAAATAAAAAATCAAAAATTAAATTAAATTAAAAATATTCCATCCTAAATCCCAATGTAACTACAAAATTAATTTAGTATTGGAATAAACTAAATTCAGTGTAATCAATAATTCAATCCTATATATGTTTGAATAATTGAGCCTGGTAGGTTCAATTACTATTAATCAGTGTATATATATATATATATATATATATATATATATATATATATATATATATATATATATATATATCTTTATATATATATATATATATATATATATATATATATATATATATATATATATATATATATATATATATATATATTTATATATATATATATAAATATATAAATACATATATATATATATATATATATATATATATATATATATATATATATATATATATAAGACCTAAGCTAATAATGCCACTTATACGGTAAAAGAATTTTTAAAAATACAACCTACCTCAGCAAGAAAAATTCATGAAATATAAAAAGACGATTCTCTTTCACGTGTCACATAATATCACATATCTCCAAATCAGGCTGAGATATGTTAAGTTAAATATATACGAATCGAAATGTTTTCAAGTTGTATGCATAAAACTTATTATACACAACAAATAAAATTTCAAAGATACATGAATTAAATAATAATCTGGAATCAAGATCGTGATTCCAGTTCGTCTGAAAATACTTCATTTACAATATATATATATATATATATATATATATATATATATATATATATATATATATATATATATATATATATATATATATATATATATATATATATATATATATATATATTTTATATATACTATATATATATATATATATATATATATATATATATATATTTTAACATATTTAATGTTGCAAATCCGTGGATACGAATGCTTCTAATCATATACATATATACTTTGAGTATTTTGATCTATAGTTTAAATAAATTTTCGCTAATGATAATTTAATAAATGTCTGTGTTGAAACAGACCTATGCAGTCTTTTTATTTGATTTTTCTATTTTTTCTACTAGCTAGAAATGTCTAGAGAAACTAATGCAAAATTGTGAAAAAAACTTATTGGCATATTAAATCAATATAACAGGAGTGTTTGGAAGCTAAGATGATGTTGCCCGTCAGCAGACATATGACAAGTTCTTTTTCTTTTAAGCTTTTATTCATTATATATATATATATTAGTGATGGGACGATTATGAAATTTTTGCCGATGACGATGACGATGACGATTAGAGCAAATTTTGCCGATGACGATGACGATGACGATGACGATGACGATTAATTGAAAAAAACTGTTAAAAATTTCTCTCTCTCTCTCTCTCTCTCTCTCTCTCTCTCTCTCTCTCTCTCTCTCTCTCTCTCTCTCTCTCTCTCTCTCTCTCTCTCTCTCTCTCTCTCTCTCTCTCTCTCTCTCTCTCTCTCTCTCTCTCTCTCTCTCTCTCTCTCTCTCTCTCTCTCTCTCTCTCTCTCTCTCTCTCTCTCTCTCTCTCTCTCTCTCTCTCTCTCTCTCTCTCTCTCTCTCTCTCTCTCTCTCTCTCTCTCTCTATATATATATATATATATATATATATATATATATATATATATATATATATATATATATATATATATATATATATATATATATATATATATCAGGGCTGCGGAGTCGTAGAATAAATTTTTCGACTCCGACTCCGACTCCGACTCCTTAAATTCAAATTTGGATTTTCGACTCCGACTCCGACTCCGACTCCTCTTAAGCAAAAATTTTCGACTCCGACTCCGACTCCACTTATACAAAAATTTTCGACTCCGACTCCGACTCCGACTCCGACTCCGACTCCACTCAAACAAAAATTTTCGACTCCGACTCCGACAGCAATCAAATTCAAAATTTCGACTCTGACTCAGCTTGGAGTACTTACAGAGCTACAGTAAAACATTTTTGTTTCACTATTTTTCGATTGCTTTTGAGAATAAAAAAATGTACAACTTTTCCAATGAATCTAATCTCCAAATGCTATACGGTAAAGTACCGTAAAGACATAAAGATGCAGGCGCAACACATTACAAGCAAATATATTTCAGTTTCGGAAACAAATGTATAACGTAATTATAATGCAAATAATTTTTATTTTTATTATAAAACAGCCATTATAAAATTAACAGTTTAATACTTTCAGTCTCAAGTGTACTTAAAAAGTTAAAATCATATACTTAATTACTTTGTCGATATATATATATATATATATATATATATATATATATATATATATATATATATATATATATATATATATATATATATATATAATAATAATATATATTCTATAATATATAATAATATATATATAATATATAAAAATATATATATATATATATATATATATGTAATATTACATATACAATAATATATAATATAAGGAACAATAAGTATGTATAATAATAATAATAATAATATATATGTATATACTTATTAAAATAAAAATAATAATAATAATATATACATATAAATATTTATATATGTAATAATATATATCTATATATATAATATGTGTTAATAAATCGTAGGAGTAAGTATATATATATATATATATATATATATATATATATATATATATATATATATATATATATTGGTTTAATATTAATAGAGGAGTGAGGCAGGGATCTGTTATGTCTACTTGGTTATTCAATTTGTATATGGATGGGGTTATGAAAGAATTAGAGATGGGGGTAGCAGGAAATGGTGTTAGAATGATGGAGAATGGAGGTGAGTGGAGGGTGCTCTACCTATTATATGCAGATGATTTGGTTTTGTGTGGTGAATCTGAAGAGAGTTTGAGAGGATTGGAAGAGATATGGCTGGGTGTGTAAAAGGAGGGGTTTGAAAGTAAACGTAGATAAGAGTAAGATTATTGTTGTGAGTGAGAACAGTCCTCGGTGTGAAGTTATATTAGATGGTGAACAGCTGGAACAAGTGTCTGAGTTTAAATATTTTGGATATATGTTGGATGAAAAGGGAACGGATGATGCAGAGTGTAGTAGGAAAGTTATGAATGGCAGGAAGGTGGCTGGTGCAATTAAATCGTTGGTGGATGTGAAAGAACTAAGTCTTGAGTGTGCTAGGGTCTTCCATGAGGGTATGTTTTTACCTGTATTAATGTTAATGTATAGTAGTAAGACTATGGTCTGGAATAAGAGGTATAGATCTAAAGTTCAATGTGTTCAGATGGACAATCTTAGGGGCGTGTTAGG
>JABUQX010077300.1:35000-42735 GCA_015478945.1 Trachelipus rathkii
TAATAATAATAATAAATAATAATGGCAATTTGAATAAATATATATATATATATATATATATATATATATATATATATATATATATATATATATATATATATATATATATATATATATATATATATATATATATATATATATATATATATATATATATATATATATATTTCAAAGGCATAATTTTTGCTCATTTGCTACAACAGTCGACTACAAAAAATATTCAATTTTGAATAGTTTTCAAAAAAAAAAATCTTTATCATAATAATATGGAAGAATAGCCAATATTGTTGTTATTCCACTATAATTACAGTTACAATACACAAAATAAAATATAACCCGTCACAGCAATAATAAATTTTTAATAATTCGAAATGAATTTCTCCGTGTAATTTTGTTGAGTTATTTCATTATTATTGTTGTAGCAAATGAGCGGCGCCATTTCAAAAACAAGTTTCAATAATAAAAAATGTTTCAATATAATATTTCTACTTTCCCTACATATCAAGAGATTACCAATTAATAATTAATAACTTTAATCAATTTATTTATCTATTTATTTATTTATCCCATTTAGTAATTTATCAATAATTTAATTTATTTACTTATTTGCAATAAATAATTTATCTCCTCTTGATATGCAGATGAAATGAAATAATAATAAATATTTCTAAGACCGTATAACAAAACCATGGAGTTTCAAAGCATAATAAAAAAAAAACATTTTAAAAAATATATTTGCAATCACTTACCTGCTCAAGAAACAAATAAAAAAATAGTTTCCATTTAATACACCGAAGTCAATCAAATGCGTGTATTATTATTATTATTATAACGTAAAAAGAGCGATCTTCTCTTTTAAACTTTTTTTTTGCAACAACACGATCGAACCATTATTAATTATTGTTATTATTATTATTATTATTATTATTATTATTATTATTCACGAAGCACAAATATATATCATATACGAATTTAAATCAATCGGTATCAAGAAATGCTGAATTTTTAATCCGTTATTCAATAAATGTAACACACACACACAATATATTATCATTATAACCTGGTATGGAAGCCTTTCAAGTAATAATAGTCTAAAAAATTAAATTTCACAAAATATTCAAGATAAAAAAAAAGTTATAAATAAACAAATTCATTTCTTATATTTTATGACCCAATCACTTATTGGAATCTGGTCTTAATTAAAAGATCAACAATGAATGCGGAGGTCAAGAACGAAATTTTCTTCGTAGAAGAAAATGTATTTATCATTTGGTATAGTTCACCAAATTTGTGTCTACAGACCGGGTAACTATTATTATTATTATTATTATTATTATTATTATTATTATTATTATTATTATTATTATTTAGCTAAACTAAAAGAGGTTTTCAAGTGAATGTAGATTTTTATTCGTTCGAAATTAGGAATAAATTTCACAACTAAAAAAAATATACGGAGCTTTCGGAGCTTCCTTTAAGATGGAAAAAAGGCCATTCTGATCTAATTCGGATATAGATCAATCTGTACAACATAACTAGAGATGTAAAATTATCTTAATCCAAATTAAAAACAATTAAACAGCAAGACTATACTGACCGCAACTGGATATTGTGTAAAATAATAATAATAATAATAATTATTATTATTATTATTATTATATATATATATATATATATATATATATATATATATATATATATATATATATATATATATATATATATATATATATATATATATATATATATATATATATATATATATATATATATATATATATATATATATATATATATATATATATATATATATATATATATATATATATATATATATATATATATATATATATATATATATATATACACACAAGGGAAGCTCCTAGTCTAGGGAAATAACCCCAGGGAAGCTCGAGTTATTTTGACTGAAAATTACAATACAGTAGCTATCGACCATCTACTGACAAGGTTCCTATAGACCGGTAACATTAATACGAACAGAACTATTTCGTTAGGATCTTAATCTGTCGACACCAGTTATCCCCGTTTTCTCCACAGCATCAGAGGAAAACTCTGCATTAATCTATAACCGAAAAATGTGAACGACTTGTGAATTGTAACGTATAACATTAAATGATGAGACGGGTTTATTTTTAACGACATACCTACCTACATACTTAGGGTCGGGCAATAACATTTGAAGCATTTACAAAATGACGTTTGAAGATGCCGCAATAAGCGGCATTTAATCCCATAAGTTGAACGCACTTCTGAGGAGATGTATTCAATTGCCATATTATAGATACTTAGAAGTCAGTTTTAATTTTAATAATATAAAAAAAATTTAAATTTTTTTTTTTTTTTTTTTTTTTTGCGTACATCCAACAAAAAAAATATTTTCCATGACCTACTTGGAATTACTGGTTCCCCCAATCCCCCTGTCTGGTCTATATTCGGTTATGTCAGTATAAAATGTTCAAACCCAAACGAAAACAGAAGTCCCTTTAAAAAAAAAAACAAAAATTCTAATTTTAATATCAAACAGACCAAACAGACTCCTATTAAGAAACGTCGAAAGATCCTGACATCCCAAAAAACCACATTCATCTATGTATGAGATGGCTGAAAAAAGTTTCATGTACCAGTATTTTTTATTTTTTTTAACGGTAAACAGATTAACAGTTACACAATGCTCTAAAAATGTATTTATTTCTCCACATAAATTAATTATTATTATTATTATTATTATTATTATTATTATTATTATTATTATTATTATTATTATGATTATTATTATAACCAACTGTCAAATATCTTTCCAAGTACAAAATCCATTTACCATGACAATCACCAGACTATTTTAGTTTTTCTTCATATATATATATATATATATATATATATATATATATATATATATATATATTATATATATATATATATATATATATATATATATATATATATATATATATATATATATATATATATATATATATATATATATATATATATATATATATATAAATAAAAATCTTCTCTTTCTTTATTATATATATATAACAATATATATATATATATATATTTATATATATATATATATATATATATATAAAACCAGGATGAATAAATAAATTTTCATTTTAAAAGCCCCTTTAAAAAAGAACTAATAAATTCCACTATGAAAGAAATGCAGTACTAAATACTGTTCTTACTCAACTCTCTATTTTTTCCCTTTATATTCTCCTAGTGACGTTTCACAAAGAAAAAACGTTTTGAATTATATGTTAAGAATGCAATAAAAAAGACATGAAATTTGCACAAAAAAAAAGGGTGAGGGGAGGTTCTAATTATTACATTCAAAGCCCTAAGCTCCTGTCTACTGAAGAATAATCGAAAAAATTAAAAGTACTCTTACTAAATGCAAAATATTTCCATCGAATAAAAATCTCTTGGGTTTCGAAATTTCCCTGAATAAATATTTGTTCCAGTTTTTAAATCTTCAATTATTTTATTTTAATTCTACAAAGCTACATCAAAAGAATCCCCAAACCATTAAGGTGCCCCATAATATGCTGTGCATAAGCATCACACACACAGTCTGGTAGGATTTTATCGAAATCCTATTGCCGCATGAAATCTAACTCCCTCCCTCTCTCTCCAATTTTCCAGGCATACCATAATAACTTATAAAAAGTAGTCACAGTGATTGATTGGTATATGCATTGCTAAATAATTTCCATTTTAAACCTATTTATTTATAATACCCTAAAATAATCTTGAATGCTCAAATGTTAATATTTCAACATTTGAAGATTCAAAATAAAAATAAAAAAAGAATTAATAATTTTCACTGCACTTAAGAACATCAATTCAACTTATTTAAGACAATAGGGGCCTATATTTTTTTACAAACGTTAACGCTTCCATACCAACTGAACGACGCAAGCTTACGCATAACAATAGTGTCGTATTTTCAAGAATGATGAATATAGATTATGATTTAAATCAGGGGAGCTACACCCATGGTTCGCCGGAAATTAATTGAGGCCCGTAAACGTGAAGCTTTCAAAATATATTAAAAATAAAGTAATAACATTAAAAATTGTGGTATCTATTGCGTTCATATCATAACACAAAAGGCTCAGCAGCACAAATAGCTTTCTCAAGTAGTCAAGGTATACACAGTAAATACTTATTACTGATGCCTCCTAAAAGCTACCAAGAAAATAGATCCTGACATTTATTAGTTTAAAATAAAGTCCGTTTTCAAATTAATTAGATTTTTCATTGTTATTGTTTCGCAATAAAATGTTTAGAAATGCGGATAGTCTTAGTTTTCTTTTTAAGAACCCTTCGGTTTATAAAATAATTACATTGGGTCGAATTCAGAAACAACTCTCAAAGAAAAAAAGTTTCAAATCAAAATAATTACATGATAGTAAAGAACGGAACAAAAAAAAATTATTTTAATTCTATTTACTCTAAACATGATCTTTATTTGCTCCTGACTACGAACCTAAAACTTGTCTATTGTATGGCCAGTGATGTATACCAATTATCAAAATGGTTTACAACTTACAAAAAGGTTGGGACTGGGGAGTCCTGGTTTACGTGGTTATTTTGATTTCACCAAAAATATTAATTATTTAAAAAGTATCAAAGGTTAGTTGAGTAAAGACTATGGCTGAACATCCCTCGTATAATGTGCAAAAATAGGTAGAATAAATTTCAGGAGGGCTTGTGATTACAATAGTTTAATTTTACTAAATGTGTTCCCAAAAATGAAAATTCAAATAGATCCAATTCTTAGTAAGTCTATATTGTGATTTAATTGAATTAGCAGTTGCGTTCATTTCAAATTATGACAATTTGAGATATTATAACGCTTTTGAACCAGATTACGAAAGGTAGTGATCATTAGAACAGATGCCAAAGCAGGAATAATCACTCAATCACAAAACGAATATAAATTTTAATAATTCCAAAGCGTAGGCTAGTCTAATAAGCCTACTCCTTGTTTACAAAACGTGAACGTTGTTGACTCAAAGAATGATTTTGCAATACAAAAATTGTGATTGACAGCAGTATGAATATGTACAGAAATCCACTGATTTTTATATTTTCCATAAATTCAAAGATCTGCAGCTTTAGTCTTAGCACACAAAAGTATCCTTTTATGGTTGTGAACCAAGGCCTCGTCCCAAGATATATCAGACCGTCATCCCATGATAGTGCTAATGCTGCCACAATTGTACATTCTAATCACTATCTTTAAAAGTACATGCATTAATAATGAAATAATTCTTTCTGCTTAGTAGAATGGCCTACACTATTTTTTGTCACATAACTCTTGTACAATTTTAAAAATATCGGGACCCACAACTATATTTAATAAACAATCCACCATCCTAATTTAATATGAAAAAGTGAAATATTTTTATTTGAGAAAACTTATTCATTTTCACAGCAAACAATTATACACATGTGTTCCAGTGACACAGAATAATAAATAAATATTCATGCTAGGCCACCTGACACACATTTGCATCATAAAAGTTTTTCTAAAAACTTGCTAAATTTTGATATATTATTGAGGTAAAAGAAAGGAAATAATACTTATTCTTATAATTAAAATATAAGGTGATACATTTACTCATTTTCGCTACTATATATAAATTATACAATATTTAAGGAAGATTAATTAGATATATTTGTTAAAACCAATTGAAATTAATTCTATAAATTTTATATTATGAATATAACTATGAATCAATTTGGAAGAGCCGATTAAAAAATATATATTGTCTATAATGAAGATTGGTGACTTTAGAAGCTTTTTTCAATATTGAGTGGATTTGAGCAACATCTTTAAATACGTGTCAATCACTCTACCTTAATGCCATTATAGTGGCATTTTTAATATCTGGATGTCATGTTAGACATTGGCACTGGATTATAAAAATATTAACGAGTTTAAATGTGGGGAGTGATAAGGTATATTATATAGTTATATAATATACTTATTATATATAATATATATATATATATATATATTATATATAATATAAATATATATATAGTATAGTATATAGTGTATATACTATATATAACTATATACGTACTATACTATAATTATATATATATATATTATAATATATTATATATATATATGAATAATATAGTTATTATGTAATATTATAAAAAGCATTACGTGAACTAGAATGTGAACTGAATCTCGCCTGTGTATATATTATATGATAAGGTATATATATAGTATATATATATATATATATATATATATATATATTATATATATATATATATATATAAAAATTATTTTTCATACATATTTGTATTACATAATATAAATCTATATAATGCATCAAAAATTATTATTATCAACGTTGTTGAAATCGTAGGAATTGGCTTTTGCTGATGAGGTTAATGAGGGTGTTATTATTATTATTTTATTATTATTATTATTGCTTTATTATTATTATTATTATTATTATTATTTATTAATGAAGCTGTGAAAGTTACTGTAGGTGTTATTATTATTATTATTAATTATTAATATTATTGATTATTATCATGTATTAAGACTTTTGTCTCTTTATTTTTGTTTTCAAATTCTATATTTATGTTTTATTAATTGTGTAAATTTTGATGTATCTTTTTTAAATAATTTTTTTTATTATTATTATTATAATTATTATTATTATTATTATTACTGAAGCTGTTGCAACTGCTACTGATGTTATTATTATTATTATTATTTTATTTTTTATTATTATTATTATTATTATTATTATTATTATTATTATTATTATTATTATTATTATTATTATTATTATTATTATTATTATTATTATTATTATTATTATTAAATTTATTATTATTTATTCATTATTATTAATTATTATGTTTATTTATTATTTATTATTATTATTATTATTATTATTATTATTATTAAAGGCTCTGTAGATATTGTTACTGTCATTGCTATTAACTTTACCTATAGGTAATGTTTGATTGGCTTTATTTACATGCATCATATAGTTCTACGATATGTATAGGAAATATAATGATGACATACATACATGTAAATTAGTAAAAGAATATATTTTTTATACTCCGTTACGTATAGTCAATCTTTTTATAATAATCAGTTCCGAATTACAGTATCTTTAGGACTGTAGAGTTAAAATATGGTTACTTGTTTATATTTCTATCATGTAAACATCTCTCTTCTCTCTCTCTCTCTCTCATCTCTCTCTCATCTCTCTCTCTCTCTCTCTTCTAATTCTCTCTCTCTCTCTCTCTCTCTCCTCTTCTCTCTCATTCTCCTCTCCTCTCTTCTCTCTCTCATCTCTCATCTCTCTCCTCTCTCTTCTTCGTCTTTCTCTCTCTCTCTCCTCTCTCTTCTCATCCCTCTCTCTCTCTCTTCTCTCTCTCTCCTCAACATTTGTCTCTCTCTCTCTCTCTCCTCTCTCTTCTCTCTCTCTCTCTCTCTCTCTCTCTCTCTCTCTCTCTCTCTCTCAAACCAACCTCTCTCTCCTCTCTCTCTCTCCTCTCTGTCTCTCTCTCCATCTCTCTCTTCTCTCTCTCCTGTTACTCTCTCGTCTCTCTTCTCTTTCTCATTATATTCCATCATCTTTCTTCCTCATCTTATTCAACCCCAAAAGCTCTCACTTCTCTCTCTCTTCTCTTCTTTCTCTCTCTCTCCTCTCTCTCC
>JABUQX010077301.1:2500-18798 GCA_015478945.1 Trachelipus rathkii
CAGAAAAACACCGAAAAACAACGTTTTAGATGGCAAAAAAAAAAAGCTACATTTTGGTGTTTATATAGTCAAAATCGGATGAAAATTCCGAATTTTATGTTCATTTTTAGGTGGAGCTAAATGAGGATCTTCCCCACCAAAATTGGATCTTGCCCTGAATTCATATCAAATAGTTAATTAAAAAGAAATAATGTCGAAAATATTGTTGCTCCTCCATCTTGGATTTTATATGAAAATAATTTAAAAATAAATGCCTAAAATCTTGAAATTTCCAAATAGTTAAAATAAATTTTTCCTTTACTAGATATGAAATTTTAAACCCTAAAGTACACTCTTCTTTAAAAACAATTCCCAAAGTACTTATTTAGTAATTTCCTTCTCAGATTTACAATCCTCTCTCCAATATATAATCCTTTCAGTTTTTAACACTCTTCTGCAGTCCTGCTGCTGCTGCTTCTCTTTTTGTCCTCCCTTCTTTTTTCCCCCGGCACACTCGATGACAGTCAAAAAATATATATATATATATATATATATATATATATATATATATATATATATATATATATATATATATATATATATATATATATATATATATATATATATATATCAAACTATCAACTAAAAAGAGGGTATTGCTGGTTATTTTTCTTAGTTGCAGGATATATTTTTCTATGAATATTTACAACACGAAGTAGATAGTGATTTTGCTCTTCATCATTTGTAAGTGTAGAGTCAAACTCTTTATAAGAGAGATTCCCACCTTACTCAGCGCAATCATTTACAACATTAAGTTCCAATTCCGTCTTTTGTAATTCCTTGTAATCAGGTACATGTTTCCAAATGTTTGGGTTTTGTTTAGAAAACAGGATTCAAGAGTTTTTGAAAATTAAATGTTTCCACATTTAAAATATATATATATATATATATATATATATATATATATTTATATATATATATATATATATATATATATATATATATATATATATATATATATATATATATATATATATATGTATATATATATATATATATATATATATATATATATATATATATATATATATATATATATATATATATATATTTTTATATATATATATATATATATATATATATATATATATTTATATATATATATATATATATATATATATATATAACATATATATATAAATGTTTATATATATATATATATATATATATATATATATATATATATATATATATATATATATATTCTTTTGAGAAACCTTTAAATTTAGTATCATTTTAAACTTTATTTCTGTATCAGCAGCACCAGCGAAAAAAAGCAAGTCTGAATAAATCCTCTGAAAGGTACCAAATATGTCAATTCATTGATCTTATAGCTTCAACACTTACGTTCTTGTCATATCGACTGTACTGCATTAACAATCTTAAGAACCGTACTGCATTCACAATCATAAGAAAGAAAGATCATTCTTTGGGGGCTAATGGACCAATTTTAGCTTTATTCCAAAATCGCATATATAATAATGAAATAAAAGAGAATTGATTCTTTTCCTTCTTTTATGTGCTGCAATATTAAATTAGACCCTAAACAAACAAACTTTCAGAACATATATAGCACCAGGAGCTTTTAATTTAAAGGTCGCTGGAATGTTCCCTCCTACGAAAACTAAATAGTTGTAAAAGTTTCATAACGTCGTCACGTTAATACCTTCCTTTAATTATCCCTTCTAAGTAATCACATGCAGATATTTTAGTTCTTTCACTGGATTTTGAAGCAATCGTGTGAGGGCTTCATCTTCTACAGGAGTTTTAAAGTTCTCCAGATCTATGTTTCCCCCACTAGACTTAAATCACTTAAAAAAAAGACACCAAGGCCAGATGTTGTTCCCATTGTAACACTAAATACTTCACTTAATATAATTTCTTTTATATGATGTATACAAGTGATCCAGAATAAATTTCTAAACAAACATTTTCTAATTCCATACAGGCTCCTTTTAGTACTCCTGTATTAGATACAGTAATATCTAAGAAAAATCCTTAAATTAAATTTGTCATACTCCATTTATGTATCGTTTGAATGCAAATATCAGCTCGGTCTTCACCTGTTGATGCAGCTAATTTTTATACATCCAAAATTTTCTCATATTTAGGGCCTATAACAACTATTTGCAATACGATCTACATTTATCATATAATCATTAATTATTATTATTATTATTATTATTATTATTATTATTATTATTATTATTATTATTATTATTATTATTATTATTATTATTATTATTATTATTATTCTTATTATTATTATTATTATTATTATTATTATTATTATTTTTACTTTTTATTAGGTGCGTTCCATTAAATCCCGATTATTCGGGGTTTTATGAAAATGCAACGAAAATAATGATTTTAGTGGATCGTATGGATGTAAACAAACATCAGCAAACAACAAAAGAAAATGACATATATTATTTTAATTATTTTATAATTTAACCGATGTTACTTAATTTAATTAATCAAACATGTAATCAATATATATATATATATATATATATATATATATATATATATATATATATATATATATATATATATATTAACATATATATATATATATATATATATATATATATATATACTATATATATATATATATATATACTATATATATATAAAGAAGCGAAAAAGAAATTTAAAAGACTGGCGATAACCATCTCTAAAATTATTGGAACAAATGAAAATAAGAGTAAATTAAAGAAATGAATAATTTCATTATCTTATTTTCATTTGTTCCAACAATTTTTGAATTTCGCCAAAGTCTTTAAGAAATCTTTCATCTTTATAGTATGTATATATATATATATATATATATATATATATATATATATATATATATATATATATATATATATATATATATATATATATATATATATATATATAAAACAAGCGAAAAAGAAGTTATTTAAAAGACTTTCGGCGAAAACCATCTCTAAAATTATTGGAGAATCTAATGAAAAAAGAGAAGTAAAGCATGTAGAGGAAGTGAATGTCGCTTCAATATAAAGCAGTAAAATAATGGCCGACATTGATAATGATGTGTTGTACTTCAATTTATGTTATTAAGTAAGGGAAGTCTAAATATAAACGTAGTATTTAATTTATAGGAAAGCTTAACTCTCCAGGGTGCTTGTTTAGGCATCAATCTTTGACTGCGGTAGATATAATTTACTGCAATAAAAGAAGACTTAAGAAGAGGATACTGGTTCGGCTATTCGGCTGGTTTGTAGTACATCTTAACTAGTGAAGTAGCAGGGATGGAAAATGGGACGTCTGAGGTGGAATCGGTATTCGCGGGGTGTTCTCATTAGTAGTTATGGAGATAAATATTCCTTGAGCGATGACTATTTATGCGGCGAATTAACGGGCACCACATGTAGGTGTATTATTGTGTATTATTCATTATTATTAATTATTATTATTATTATATTTTCGAGATAATGATTTATTTTTTTTTGTGCTTAGATGTTGTTTTATTTTTATTTTTATTTGTGTAATTGATTCATTCATTTATTATTGGAGTGTGATCTTGGATTATTGATTTAGGTATTATTTATTTATTATTGATTCATTATATTAGAGCTGATATCCATTATGATATTTTTCGTGCCATCCCTGGTATTATTGTTTATTATTCCCTGACAATCTGTTGATTATATTATTTATTGTTTATTTTGTTATTTTTAGTTGTTTATGCTGTTTGTATTAATTTATATACTTATGATGTGGACTGATACATCGGGCATGTATTATTACTTATGTATTATAGTATTATTATTATTTTATTATTCATTATTATTCATCATTTTTTTTAATGAATATTTAGAAATCTCAAAGTATTACTTTTCTGTTCGTTATTTTTTTATTTTGTATTATTTTGATTATATTTTATTTTAAATGTATTGTATTATTAATTAATTATTATTATAGTAATGATGATTATTCATTATTATTATTATTATGTTATTATTATTATATTATTATTGAATTAACTACGCCATGTAATTTTGATTATTATTGTGGAGTGTGGTGAAGGGTAGGTGCGAGGACTGTGACATCGTGGCTAGTTTGTGGATGGGTATAGCTTCTACAATCTGACTTAAATGAAATGTTAAGATCTGCGATTATGATACTGTTGTTATTTACTTATTAATTATAATTATAGGACTTGGGTATGATGGTTCAAGCGTATGAGGCGTGAACAATTGATTATAACGATAAATGTTTGTTTGAGTACTTAACTGTTTGATGGAAGCGGTGCATAGGAAATGTTTCCTAGCCGTAACAGTAGATTTGGATTGATATATTATAAGATAATATAGAGCTGATGATAGGTATATGTTAGTAGGGTATATATTATAGGGTGTTTAGTATATTTCCACTCATATCGATATATATATTTAATATTGTGCATATCGAGTAGGTGGTTAATATATCTATATCTATATATATATATATATATATTAGCTAATATATAATATTATATATATAGATGAATTATATTTATATTATATATATATATAGTCGTTGGTCGTTGTTATTAAGTATCTCATATATATAGGCTATATATATATATAATATATATAGTATGTATTATATATATTATATATTATATATATTATAGTATAATAAGTATTTATATATAGTATATATATATATATAGTAATATATATATATATAATATTATATACTAATTATATATATTATATATATATATATGATTATTATTGGTGAAACTACTGCTATTGGATGGTTTTAATGTGAGATAATTTATTTGAGGAGTTAAGGTGGTCGTATGGTAGTTAGGAAGTCAACATATTTGGATGAGTTCGTGGAAGAGAAAGAGACGGGGTGTGGAAGATAGTATAAAGGGTCCGATAGGATAGAATCGTGACCCGAGGCCCGAAACCGGAAAGTAAAACCGGAAGTAAATTTCCGGCCTTTTTATCGACGAAAAAAACCGAAGGTTTTTCTTGTTCGATAGATAGATACATGTATAATGAATAAATTATTAAAAAAAATTAATTAATAAATTAATTAAATAATTAATTAATTAATTAATAAATGAAAGTATATAATGATAAAATTAAATATGAATAAATACTAAATATTTTGGTATAACTGTATATGGCCCCGCGCCGCACA
This sequence comes from Trachelipus rathkii, assembly GCA_015478945.1. Lineage (NCBI taxonomy): Eukaryota > Metazoa > Arthropoda > Malacostraca > Isopoda > Trachelipodidae > Trachelipus > Trachelipus rathkii. The sequence continues at coordinate 7,706 of JABUQX010077301.1, forward strand.
GGATTACGTACCTCCCAGCGTCGCCCCCTTAAGGGGGGGGGGCGCAGCCCCTAAATAATTTAAATTGATGCGTAGAAGGCTGAAGATATATGGATGTGTGGCTGTGGAAAGGGATTCGAGTTGGAGAAGGATTCCGAGTCGGATTTCGCAGCTTCGGAGTGTGGCGAGGTATCGGCCCCCCCGGAGGGCGGAGGGGTGCTTCATGAAAAAACGACGCTCGCATCAGATGAAAAAGAGGAAAGAAGGAAAGGAAGGCATGGAGGGAAAAAGGAGAGAGGAACTGGGATGTGAGAGAAATATGCAGTAGAGGAGGATGAGTTGGAAGAAGGAAGTCTGAGTCAGAGGATCGGAGTTGGCATCGGCACGCGGTCTGGAGCTGGTGCGGTGCTAAGTATAATAAATTTCGTTTAGGTCGCCTATTTACATCAATCATATGGTTTTATTGAACCTGTAGATCCGAAAATGAGGATTGGTAAAGTTCGTAAAGGTGTCTGGGACCCCCAACGGAGGGGGGTTCCCGACTGAAAAAAATGCATGGAATGCAGAAACGAAGAAGAAAGGAAGAAGGAGGAGAAGGAGGAATGAGGAAGGAGGAAGGAAGAGTCTGAGAAGGGAGACAGAGTTGTACGGGTGGTGACGGAGCGGTGCCGGTGCGAGTTATGTTAACTGCGTTTAATAATACAAAGATAGCACGATTAACTGTTCACATAATCTGCTGTTCTGTTCCTAGGTGTAATCATGTACGTGGTCGTGCAATAGTGTGTCTATTCTGCATCTTGCAAAGTAAACCGTTTCTAAATGGTTGAAGACTGACATATATATTTTCATGAAATCTATTTTCTTTTTTATAAACTTAACTAATATAAGGGCATTGTTTTTGTTGATTGGCTTTTTTATTACGTTGAATGTTTTTCTGACTTTATTTTTTTATAAGATTTATTTTACATTTAACTGTTTTATAATTTAATTTTTATCGAAAGTGATTTTTTACAAGTTTTTATTTTACATTTATACATTGTGTTTAATTTTTTTATTTGTTTTTTTTTATTTTTATTTTTTTTTTTTACATTTATTTCTTTGTGTTTTATTCTTTTTTTAATTTTGGCGTAAAAAAAATATTTTATATTAAAAATTTATTTTTTCTGAACTTATTTTTTTCGTAAAACTTGCCGTTATTCTCATTCTTTGTTCTTACTGTTACTGGGTTAGGAACATTTTGTTTAACTTAAAAAAATTAATCTATTTTTATGTTATAAACGTAGAATTAATAATTTTATTTCTAACATGAGCCTAAAAGTCAGTATAGATCAGGTTATCAGGTTTATCATTTTGCAACATTCATGCCTCCACCCTCTAGCACTTCCATGAGTCGTATTGGATTCTGATGTGCTGAGTAATTATTGAATGTCTGATTGATCGTAGCTGAGGTTAGGTCTATTTTTATAAAATTTATCATGTTTACATACCCTAAGAGCAGTAAATTCAGTATCAATATGAGGTAAATCAAAACCACGTTCCGTCCTACCGCTCCGTGCTTATTGATATCAGATATTAGTTTAGGTCGGCTGGCTAATTTAGATCTTATGGGTGACTCTATGTTGATTCCTGAAATTGATTAGGGTTATATCATTTTACTTATAGATTATCATGTGTCGTTGAGGAGTCTGAGTACCTCTATCTCAAGCATGTTCAAATGTTTGAGTACGTAAACAGTTTAATCAGCAGCACCAACCCCTCACCCGTCTCCGTGATCCTGTAATGTGATTGATTATTTGAGTCGCTCATTCATGTCGATACTATTATGAGCTTTTTCTACTTGACTCTTGAGTCGCATATTTCGGTTGTATCGCGGTAAAGAGCCAGCAATACTTATAATATGCTCTTTTCTTTATGTTTATAACTTGCCAATTTGTAACGTGATTTTTACATATGCTGCCGCTAAACGCAGTGATAAATCAGTGAGATTCAGTAAATCGAGTGGTAAGAGCAGTAGTGATGAGCGCTCCGCTATGTAAACCTACGGCAGGTAAATCAGGTTTTTAATCAAACTACCGCTCTGCTAGCTCATGGGCCATTGATCTATTTACTTTCCGTTATTGGATCTATGTAATTCAAGTCATATGTGTTTTGTATAACAACGCAAATATACTTCTGGTGGTTTGATAATGAGGCGTTGTTTATGTTTTATAACTTAAAAAATTTGTATTTGTTACATACCGGGTGAAGCATGAGATATCAAGTAATATTAGTAAATCAGTAAAGCAGGTTAAATAACAGTATTCAAGATCGAGGTGGAAAGTCTAGTACTACGCTCTCGCTCCTTGGTCCCATGATTCCATGTATCTATTGATCTATTGATTTCAAGTCATTTTTTTGTTAGAAAATTGTTATGTTTTGCATACTCTAAATAGTCCAGTGTTAAATCATGGTAAAATCAGTAGGTAAGATCACACGTGTATCCGTGCTGCCAGTCTCCACCTTCGGCGTCTCTATCATAATCTTTGCTATTTGTCGTTGATTGTGGATCTAAATTGTGATCGTATTGATGTAATCGTTGATGTCTAATGATTCACGTCATTATTCATATTTATTTAACATGTGTTCGATGCTTTGTAACAGGTATGGATTCACGCTAACTTGTATAATCAAACTGCCCTCACGGCCACCTCCTACCCTATCGTGTATAACACTCTGATCTATTTCCATTGATCTATTGATCTAATGATCTAATGATTCAAGTCATATTTTGTATAACATAACATAAAAACTTTTATTTATTTTTGTTTTGTTTTCTTTAAACATTTTGTTTTACTAAAAAATTTCATTCATTTTATGTCTATAACTTTAAAAAATTTGCATTTTTACATACCCTAAAGCCAGTAAATCAGTAAATCAGATTCAAATCAACCACCCACTCTATCTCCTACCTCCATGATCTATTGACTATTGATCTATTGATTCAAGTCATTTTATAAGTAATCTTTTTGTATAGACATAACACAAAGAACTTTTATTTATTTTTGTTTTGTTTTCTTCAAACATTTTGTTTTTAACTAAAAATTTATTCTTTTTATGCTTGTTTATAACTTAACAAATTTGCATTTTTACATACCCTAAACGCAGGGGAAGCAGTAAATCGTTAATCAAACCACCCACTCTATCCTCATACCCTTCTGTGATCTAATTGATCTATTGATTCTACCTTGAAAAAAATTCTTATTGATTTCAAGGTCATATTTTGTATTAGCATACACTAAAATAAATTCTTCGCTGTAGTGTTGTTGTTGAAATGTCGTGTTTGTTGGTTGCATTTGTTGCAGTTTTGTTGTTTGCTCGTTGTTGTTTGCTGTTTTGTTGCTGTTGTTGTTAATATATCAAACGTTCCAAGTTAGAGTGAAATCTGCAACACTTTTTCAAACAGCTATCTCTAAAATATAAATGTTAATTTTTACATTAAAATGATTAATTGAAAAACTAAAAAAATATATCTCATCCTAGCCTAACTGACATACAGCTTCCATTAACAAGGTAACTAAAATTGGAAGTTTCAACTTACCAGCAGAAGTCAGCATAGCAATCTCAATCTTTACCATACACAACCGCACAAAATTATTATTTATTTAATTATTATATTATTATTCATTATTATTATTATTATTATTATTATTAATTATTATTATTATTATTATATTATTATTATTATTCCATTATTCCACATAGATCTCACAATACCAATTAACGCGTGCGACTCCACTTTGCCTGCAGGTCCCACTAGAATCATTGGTTGGTAAATTGCTCCTCTACCGACACCTAAACATTACGTAATCTTGTTACCCTCAAGGGATAGCCAATCAGAGAACTGCATTTGCTATGCCATCACGGCCAGCCAATGAAATTCGAGGAATGACTCATTAATCTTAATATATCTTTTGACATATGTGAAGGGTAACGAGATTGATTACTTTGTTCCCATTATCTTTTGACACATGAGAAGGTAACGAGATTTATTACTTTGTCCTTACTTAAAATCTGTTTTTATCTTAAACAGTAGTTATATTATTATTATTAATTGATTATTAGAATTATTATTATATTATTATTAAATTATTATTAATTATTATTTATTATTATTAATTATTATTATTATTCATTATTATTATTATTCACTATATTTATGTTTTGTTAAAAACACCTAACATACCGCACACAACACATCACACACACACATTTGCACACACACACACACACACACGACACAGCAATAATTATAGACACTTAACTTAATACATTAGACTGGCAATCATCGTACTAACTTGCTGATCACCCAGACTGCCTATTTTCTATTTTCCAAAGCAATGTGCAAACATTTTTCTAACGTTGCTGTGAAAGACATTTACATTTTTCACATGTTTATAAATAATAAAACATTTCCAGTGACTATTTTATTAACTTATATCGTATTTCCTATTATTCTTTATTTATATTGTTAAAGTTAGTTATTTATATATTTAACTTAGCTTCATTATTTTTATTTTATTTATTTACCTACTTATATATTTTTTAACAGGCTTTTATTTATTTTGCTTATTCTGTTTAAAAAGATTTTGTTTTAACTAATTATTATTTCATTTATTATATACTTATAAATATTTATGTTTTACATATCCTAAGCAGTAAATCAGTAAATCAGTTAATCAAACCCCCACCCATCCTCCTACCCATTCCATGATCTATTGATCTCTAATTGATCTATTGGATCTATTGATTCAAAGTCATATTCGAGTATCATTTTGAGGGATACATAACATAAAAAATAAAGTTCTTTAATGCACTGATCAAAAATCGAATATATGCTTAACGTAGCAAAGGTTTTTTCCTTCCCCCAATTAATAAATGCTAAATAAACATCATGAACTAGAATAAATAATGGACAACACACACACCTAAGCGTACTTAAGCATAAATAATATCTAACATCTAAACAAAATTCCACACTTAACAACGTAAAAGTAACTAACATAGCATAGCATAAAACGTAAACCTATTCACACTTTTGTCAAGCATAAATCTAACATAGTACTATAGATTTTTGCAAGTTTATTGTAACTATTTAAAAAAAAGCTTCATCATTACCCTTGTCTATATTATTTTACAGACCCTACGAATATATTTAACGTGTAACAAATTTTTTTCAACATTCAATTGATGTTTTACATTAACATTCTAATCTAAACAACAACTTTGTTCGTTAAGCATATATTCGTAGGTCTGTATGATAATTAGACAAGGTATGATGAATTTTTTTTAAATATTACAATGTTAATGTAAAATTAACAATTAATATGTTTAACAAAAATTTGTTACGTTAACATATATTTTCGTAGGTTCTGAATGATAATAAGCCAGGTAATATTGGAATTTTTTTTAAATATTAAATGTTAATGTAAAATTAAAAATTGATATGCTAGATATATGCTGAAAATGTAATAGGTTACGTTGTTTTGTATGCTTATGTTAGTTCTTTATCTGTTGTTAAGTTTGGAACTTTGTTGATGTTAGCTGTTTATTCATGCTTAAGTATCTAGGTTTTTGTTGTTGTACATTATATTCTTAGTTCAGGTGTGTTATGTTAGCTTTATTATGGGAAAACTTTGCTACGTTAGCAATATATTCGTTGATCAGTAAATAAAGAATTTATTTTTTTATGTTATGTTTCCCTCAAAATGATACTCGAAATGACTTGACAATAGATCAATAGATCAATAGATCAATAGATCATGGATGGGTAGGAGGATAGAGTGGGTGGTTTGATTAACTGATTTACTGATTTACTGCTTTAGGGTATGTAAAAATGCAAATATTTTAAGTTATATACATAAAATGAAATAAATTTTAGTTAAAACAAAATGTATTTTAAAACATAATAAGTAAAAATAAATAAAAATTTTTAAAAAATATATAGATTATTTTAAATAAATAAAATAAAAATAAATAAAACTAATAAATAATAAATAAATAACTTTTAACAAAATATAAATATAAAGAATAATAGAAACGTAAAAGAAAATACATACAACAAAACGAAATGTTTATATTAAACATGTGAAAAAGGTAAGTGCTTTCCAGCAACGTTTAGAAAAATGTTGCACATCTGCTTACATCATAGAAATAGCAGTCATTTGTGATCAGCAAGTTAGTACGATGATTGCCAGTCTAATGTATTAAGTAAAGTGCCTATAATTATTGTGTGTGCGTGTGTGTGTGTGTGTGTGTGTGTGTGTGTGTGTGTGTGGTGGTGTGTGTGTGTGTGGCGGTATGTTAGGTTTGTTATGTTCATATACATATATAGTTCATTTATTGTTTAAATTTAGTAAAAATAATAAAAACAAAGAATATAATAATAATAATAATAATAATAATAATAATATAATTAATGAATAATAATAATAAAACTACTGTTTTAAAGATAAAACAGATGTTTAAGATAAAACAGATGTTAAGTAAGGACATTACCTTTCATGTGTCCAATAAAGATAATCGGGTACAAAGTAATAAAACTCGTTACCCTTCTCATGTGTCAAAAGATATTAAGATTAAGGAGTCATTCCTCGAATTTCAATTGGCTGTCCCGTGATGGCATAGCAAATGCAGTTCTGATTGGCTATCCTTTGAGCGTAACAAGATTACGTAATGTTTAGGTGTCGGTAGAGAGCAATTTACCAACCATTTTTTCTAGTTGTGGACCTGCAGGCAAAGTGATCGCACGCGTTATTTATTAGTATTGTGAGATCTATGTGGAAAAATAATAATGATAATAATACATATAAATAATAATAATAATATAATAATAAATAATAATAATAATAAGAATAATAATAATATAATAATAATATAATAATATAATATTTTTTGTGCGTTGTGTAATTGGTAAAGGATTGATTGCATATAGCCTGACTTCTACTGGAAAGTTCAGAAAACCTATCTAATTGTGAGTTTACCTTGTTAATGAATGCCTGTATGATTCAGTTAGGCTAGGATTGAGATATATTTTGTTAGTTTTTCAATTATATTAATTGTGTAATGTAAAATTAACATTAATATTTTAGAGATACGTTAGAAAAGTGTTGCATATTTTCATTTAACTTTGGAAACGTTTGATATAGTTTAACAACAATCAGCAACAACACAGCAACAACAACGGCAACAACTACTTTTGCAAGACAATGTCAACAACAGACCCCGACGAACATTTCAACAAACAACAACTACAGCGAAGAATTTATTTTTATGTATGTTATACCAAAATATGACTTGAATCAATACAGACAATAGATCATAGATCAATAGATCACGAATGGGTAGGAGGATAGAGTGGGTGGTTTGATTAACCGTGATTTGCTGATTTACTGCTTTAGGGTATGTAAAATGCAAATTTTAATAAATTATATAAACATAAAAAGAATAAATTTCTTTAGTAAAAGGAAGATATGAACAGCAGAATCACTGGCCCTATTAATTGAATTTTTTGTGTTAGTGTCTATACAAAAAACGCTAACTTTTAATAATATGACTTGAATCAATATATGCAATAGATCAATAGATCATGGATGGGTAGAAGGATAGAGCTGGATACAGTTTGATTAACTGAATTTACTGATTTACTTTTAAGGTATGTAAATGCAAATTTTTAAGTTATATACATAATAAGAATGAATAAATTTTTTTAGTAAAAACAAATGTTTAAAAGAAACAAAAACAAAAATAAATAAAAAGTTTTTTAATGTTCGATGTTGATAATCAAAAAAACACCGGGTCATTGCTTCAACCGATCATTAGTTCACTAGTCAATAGATCAATATACCACGGAATGGGTAGGAAGGGTGGCCGGAGGCAGTTTTGATAACTGGATTTACAGCTTTAGGGTATGTCAAAACATAACAATTTTAATAAAAATAATTAACTTAAAATCATTAATCAATAGGTCAATAGATCCAATAGATCAATAGATCAATAGATCATGGAAGTGTAGGGGGGTATGGGGTAGTTTGATTTACTGATGTACTGATTTACTGCTTTAAGAGTATGCAAAACATAACAAGTTTGGTAATAGAAATGACTTGATCAACTATGATCAAATAGATCAAAGTTTAGATCAATGGATCATAGGAAGGGTGGGGAGGGGTAGTTTGCATTTACTGATTTTACTGCTTGCTTGATTTACTGATTTTACTGCTTTACTGATTTACTGATCTCACTGAATATAGCTGCTGTTCAAGGTATGTAAAAATAGCAATAATGTTTTTTAAAGTATAAAGGCATAAAAAAGTTTATAGAAGTTTTTGTTTTGTTATAACAAGAATATGACTTGAGAGTAATTTAGATCAATAGATCACAGTAGATCAATTGGATGGGTAGGAGCGTGTAGTTTTGATTGATACCTGGATTTAGCTGTATGTTGACCTGCTTTAACTGCTTTACTTGATTTTACTGATTTTATACTGCTTTACTGGCTTTTAAGGGTATGTAAAAAACGTAAATTTTGAAGTTATAAACATAAAAAGCTATAAAGGTTGTTTGTGTTATGTTATATACAAAATATGATTGAATCATAGCTCAATAGATCAATAGATCAATAGATGCAATAGATCACGGAGTGTAGGAGGGGGGTGTTTATACTGATTACTGAGTTTAGTGATATTTAGTGTTGAAACATGATTAATTTTAGTAAATATGACCTAAATCAAATAGATCAATAGATCAATCAGATCAATTAGATCAATAGATCACGGAGCGGTGGGGTGGGTGGTTTGAATTAATCTGAATTTACTGATATGTACTTGTGCTTTAAGGGTAGTATAAACGAGTAATTTAGTAAAACTATGACCTATCAATAATCAATTAGTCAATCGATCTAATAGTCATAGGAAGTGTAGGGAGGGTGAGGGTGGTTTGATTAAACTGATTTACTGATTTAACTGCTTTAAGGTATGTAAAATGTTAATTTTTTTTAAGGTATAAATAAACATAAAAAGAATAATTGTTTTTAGTAAATACAAATATGTTTAAAATAAAATAAAGCGAAAAATAAAATTTCAACATTTCAAAAATTTGAGTTTGAAATTTATTTATTTTAATATTAATTTTATTTTTAAAATTAAAGATAAAAATATTCAAACACAAAATATAAAATGTAAAAAAAAATATAAAAAAAAAAAAAAAAAAAAAAAAAAACACAAATTATAAAATGAAAAATCAATATAAAGAGAAAAAAAAAGCAGAAAAAAAATAATTTTAAGATAAAAATTTAAGCAAACAATTAATCACAAAGTATAAATCTACCCTCAACTTTAAAAGGAAATAAAAGTTAGAAAAATAAATTTAAATAAAAAAAAAATTAAAAATTAAAATAAAATAAAACAAAATTAAAGTTCAGAAAAATAAATTTGAATATACAATATACAAAACAAAATTAACATGTATCTATATTCAAAATGGTAGCAAAGAGAATTTGAGAAATAATAGACGAGTTAGTTAAACATAGTAGTAGTAAAGGTTCTGGACAGAATACTGAAAGATGGAACTGACATTGTATCTGTTCAGATTATCACGAGAGCAGTTATGTGAACGAGCTTTATGTGCTATTGTATTAAATTAAACCGCATGTTGTAGCTACTCGGCACCGCACCGGCTCCATCACCGGTACCTGGTACCAACTTTCGTCCTTCATCCTTCCTCCTTCTCTATTCTTTCCTTCATCCTTCTTCTTCCTCCTTCTTGTCCTTATCTCTTCTGTTTTGCATTCCATGCAATTTTTTTTCAGTCGGGACCTCCTCTCTCCGTTGGGGGTCCAGACAATTCCCTTTAACGAACTTACAATCCGCTCATATCGAGATCTACTAGAGGTTCAATAACATATATTTTGATGTAAATATATGGGACTTAACGAATATTTATTAACTTATCACCGCACCGGGCTCCAGCACCGGTGACGATGCCAACTCCGACTCTCTGACGTCAGGATCTGTGCTTCAACTCTTTCCTGTCTCTGACTCCTTTCTTCCATTCTCCTCCTGTGTTCGCCAGCTCTTTTCCTTTCTTTCTTCCTTATTTCATGCATCTTCTTTTTTCAAGAGGGACCGCCCCTCCGGGGGGGTCTCCGGAACCCGAAAGCCTGTTGAATCCGAGCTGGTCCGACTCGGAATCCTTCTCCAAATTTCAGCCTTCTACGATCAATTTAATTTTTAGGGGGCTGCGCCCCCCTTAAGGGGGGGGACGCTGGGGTACGTAATCCTGTGCAGGCGCGGGGCCAATATACAGTTTATCATATATATTTATATTCTATTTATTTATTGTGTATTTATTTATTTATTTATCTAATTTTTAATTAAGTTAATTAATTAATTAATTAATTAATTTATTTTTATAATTTTTTTAATTTTTTTTTTATTTTATTTCGAAAAAAAACTTCGGTTTTTTTTCGTCGATAAAAGGCCGGAAATTTACTTCCGGTTTTACTTTCCGGTTTCGGACGGTCGATCGTTTACTTCCGGTTTTTCTCTTCCGGCATCCAATATGTGTGCTCTACTACTAGTATCAAGCGATTAATCGACTGAATTTTAAATTAACTCACTTTCTCTCATCGTTATAACTTTTTTAGTGTAAAAGTTCAACAACAGAGCATCGCGTAAAAAGGTTAATAAACATCGATTTAGACAGGTATCGACACGATAAATCGTTGGAACCATCAAAAAATGGATTCTCCACATCCTGCTCATCTTGAAACCTCTAAGACAAAAAATAAACCTTTTTGGGTGCTTCCGCCCGCCCTTTTTTGGGGTAAACCTTGAGTTCAGATCAACCATCGGAGTCGGTGGGCTTCCCAGACCTTGAAATTCGGTCTCACCGACCTTAAAAACCTTAGGTTTGACGTATCAAACGTCAAATTGATGAACATGATGGAAATTCCAAGTCAGCTGCCGACATGACTGGAATTTCAAAAAACCTTCGAAAGTGGTTTTCAAGTCTTTTGCATTCGACGTTTGCAGCTAGGCCAATGGGAAAAAAATCCCCAAAATCTTCCGGAGTTGGGGATC
>JABUQX010077302.1:0-27500 GCA_015478945.1 Trachelipus rathkii
TAAATTTTCTTTTGTACTGTTAAAACCATGATTTTACGACTTAAAATATTATTTTTAGTGCGCTATATTATGCTAACTGGGTTTATTGTGTTGGTTGATAAACTCAGTTAAGAAATCGAATTCCTTGTTCATTGATAACATCAGAAGATAGGTGATATGAATTAAGATTTTTATGATGTTGTGTTTGTAAATAACTGGTACATGCAAAGAAGAAGTAGTTTAATCCTAATTGTGAAATTGTGTTTGCACGGATTATTGAAGTTTTAAAACCTGTTCCAATTTTTAATAAATAAATCAAAAACAGCAAAGCATTGTATGATTTTACTTCTTTGGCGAATTTTGATGATATAAGTTAACTAAAAAATTCAAAAAGGTAAAATTATACTTCCATTGAATAGGAGAAATGTAAAGTTAATGGGAAAGCTTATAAAATGTCGGTTTATAGTTTGCTAGGTCAGAGTCAAATTGTTTCATAAAGAGTTACATATGAATTAGATAGTGCTTCACATAGGGGGACCCCATTTTCAATGAGTTAGTTTGGAGGCATTCAAACATGGAGATGAGAAGACTATTCTCACTCGCCAACTAACGAAATATTATTTCTAACCAGTTCTTGCATAGAATTATATTTTTCATTAAATATTTTTGTGAAGAAAATTTTTCTTAAAAATAGATCAAATTTCACTGATAATATGCATAAAGTACTCCTATAGGTTCTGAACTTCAGATCATTATGCAACTTTACTGGAAAACATTCCCAATTATCCCCTTCATGCATTTCCATTCAAAAATCATTAATCGCTATTTTATTTCTTTTCTAACCTTATATATTTTTTCAAAGCTTCTTTCACAAGGTCCGCCAAAGAATATTTTAAAACCTTTGCAAGTACTAGACTTGCCTACAATTAGAGGTTAAAAGCTGAAAATAGAGGCAAGTGTAGCAAGCTAAGCTCGAGAAACACATGTGAATAATCATGACAATTTACCAACAATTTACATACACAACACGCTCAAGCTCATAAACAGCACTTCCTTTACACAACACAGGGTTAATAGTGCTAAGCAGCACAAGACCCACCTTACTTATTTGTCTTATATATAACTTATTTTACACCATCCGCTAATGAAGATGATTATAAGTAGTAAAGTCTATTAATAAGAAACCTCCAACAACCATAGCCTATTGAATGTATAGAGAGTGCTTAGGAATGCTAGACCTTCCTTCTTAACTGATTTTTTCTTAATTCTAAATAGGCTAGTTTAAGCGGCTAGCCGTAAAACCGAATACATCTCTATCACAATTACTTATTTCATATAACTTTTGAAAACAATTAATATATATTTTTTAAAGTTTTATTAGTCTATTAAATATATAAACAAAGAGTCATATCAACCAGTTAAGTTATAATAAATTCTTTAGTTTAAAGCAACAAAGATTGCGATGAATTATTCATAGAAGTATTATTGTACAATGCTTTTTAATTTAAGTTTTTTAGTTATATTTATAGACCGACATAATCATCCTAAATGTACGTCTGACCTATGCCTGAAATAATCTTTATCGGGATTAAAAGTATTATAACCGTCGATACTGCAGGTTGGCGTGGTGTCTGTTATGGCAGAATAATGTCTAAGAATTCTCATTTGATGAGTATAGCTATCTTTTTTAGTTCTTAAGGCTATGAGTATTTGTGTACAAAGCATTGATGCTCGCAAAGCTGTCATACTCTCACAATTTCGATATTGACCCTATCTTATATAAGGCTTAACATTCGTCCATTGTGTGCTGCGTGAGCTGTGTTGGGGTGTTGTTAAAGTCGAGAGTGTACGCGTACGTGGTTGTGTGTTTATGGTTATGTGCTTTGCTGTAAGTAAACCCATCCCTGTATTACAGTGTAGTCCGATCTGTAAGTTAATGCCCCTCGATTATTGTATGTGTGTTACAGTAGAATTTTGACCCATCACGCACCCCAACTTGTTGTGATCACATGTAAGAATCCTGTGCTGGTTCTGCGTGGCATCACCTGTATATAGCGAGACTCTCGTCGCTCAACGGCATGCATATGGAGCTAGGTACTGTGTGTGAGACGTTGGAAAGTAAAAAGCACCCGTGAGTGTGCGAAGTGTACCTAGTTTACACAGAATTCGTGTTGTGCGTAAGTAAAGCGTGTGTGTCGATTCTGCCACCCCTTGGTAAGTAAAATCTGCGTCTAGTGTAAGATTAAAGTCCCCTGTGTAAGTAAAATCCCCTGGCTGTGCTGTGCTGTGTGTGTGTGTGTGTGTTATTAAGTGTAAATGTAAGTGTCTAGGTGCGTAAAGTAAGTGCCCATAGTGCCATGTGTGTATAAAGTAGTCCATAGTCAATGTCTGTATTATGTAAGTGTGTGTGTGTTGTTTTCAAATGCTGTTCTGTGTGTGTGTGCTGTGTGCTGTGGTGGTGCGGCAGGGCAGTGAATATGTAATGGTTTACCCAATAATTAATACAATATGCTATAGTCTTAACTCCACTTAAGTCCGAGAAATTATTAATAATATCTACATAATACAAACATAAAATCAAATAAATAAATAGTAGGACTAATAAAAAAAAATAACACTAATATATATGTTAATTAAAACGGTGTAAAAAATAAAAAAGAGAATTAAAAACTAAAATGAAAGAAAAACAATTATTTAAATGGTCTATAGTCTGAAAATATAAGTCGATGAGAACTTTTAAATACCCGACATTCTGTCCGAAAATAGCTTTAAACCCAGTTAATATGTCCCCATATAGTAAGAAACCATCAGAGTAAGCCACAGAAAAGTGTGAACAAGCCCTCAGGCTATAAGTCCGAGGATAATAGATAACCAGGTTATATAATATAGAGCCAGAGATAGTGTGTATATCAGCTAGATAAAGACCAAAGTAAACTGACATATGGCTACATAAATTCCTCCCCGGTGTCTGATGGCCTGTTAGAGTGCTACCTCTCTGATTGATTACTGATTTACTGCCTTAAGGTAGGTAATTGGTCTAATTAAATATAGTGAGTTGAAAGCCAGTAAAACTTATGAGTGCTTAAGGTCCGTAGCTTAAATTAAGAGACAATCTTTGAGTCTAACCAGCATAACATTGAGTTAATATGCAGAGTAAAAACCAGCTTAATAAATCAAAATGCAATACCTATACTCACCCCTCCATGGTGTAGAACTCTGAACTTGTCTCCTAACCTTCTGATTCTAGAATATACTCTGATACTGCCCTTTAAAAGGTTTATTGTGTAACTAGTCATGATGTTATTTTCATTACAAATTCCGTCACCAAAGTGAAGTAAAGTAAGTAAAAGTATCATTGATGTCATATTATTAATTACCACCCTAAATCCGTGCATTACCTCTACACCAATTTTAAAATATAAATAAATTAAAAAAAAGATAAGGATTTTACTTATAGTAACTTAATAAATAAATTTAAGCTCTCACATTCTATTAATGATAGTTTTACAAACTAATTGGAGGTACTCCATTCGTCCTAAAATTTGATAGGTAGTTAATTACAGCAAAGCCTATATTGATAGTCATAGTTCCGCGATTCGTAGTCAGGAATTGCGAAAATGCGATATTCATCTCTACATATTCATAAAAAAATTAGTTCTTAAGCTTGAAGTGTCACCATATAAAAATGAAGGACTCATAGTAATTGAAACTAACTTCTTTGAAATGTTTATATGAAATAAAAAGGAATGACTTATAGTATATATATTTTTCATTCGCGCGGCGGGATGCGGAAAAATTACGCCTGCGGGCGCACGCGGCGGGCGGGAACCCGGCGCGAAATTATTGCGCCTGCGGGCGCACGCGGCGGGCGGGTACGCGGAAATATTTGCGCCTGCGGGCGCACGCCGCGGGGTGGGGACGCGGCGGGGTCGCACCTGCGGGGTATGCGGGATTGCTGTCTTTGCCGCGGAGGCGCATGCGGCGCCCTGGTGTTCCAATTATTAACTAGTTGAAAGACATTAATAATTTAACTCTTCTATGATGTTGCGTATTAGATGAGCCATCCAAAGGTGATTTCATCAAAGATGAAACATCAATATAGATGGATCAAAGATGACGTTTTCAAAGATGAGTCATCAAAGGTGAACCTTCAAAAGTTGAGGCATCAATGCGGAGGCATTAATGTTAGGCATCAAGTTGAGGCATCAAAGTTGAGGCATCCAAATATCGAGTGTGTGAGGGTAAGTGTAAGTGTCTATGGTTTAAATGTAAGTGTATATGGTTAAATGTAAGTGTCTATGGAAGTGTAAGTGCTTATAAGTGTTCCTAGTGTTTATAAGTGTCATAGTGAATGTGTGTATTAAGTGTCTGGAAAAATACTAACTCATAGTAGGAAAGCATTCTAGCAGCTTGTAATTATACACCATTCGGTTTCCTCATACCATTATTACCTGGGGTAGACACCCATAGTTGAGGACTCATTCTAGGCTTAGGGGAGGAATAGAAAAGGCTTGAAAAGTGGCACTCAGGGTTGGCACTATGTGGTGGGCACTCACTTGGACACTAATGTGCACTCACTTGGCACTCAATGGCACTCACTTGGCAACTCATTGGCACTCATTGGCACTCATTGGGCACTCATTGGCACTCACCTGGCCCTCACCTGGCACTCATCTAATAACTCATAGAACACTATAGAACATCACTAGATACTTCTTACGGTGATGGGGAACCATCAAAGCCATCAAATTACCGTGGGTCAAATTGGACCCATGGTATATGGCCAGTCAAGACCGAAATATCATGGTCAAAACAAGGTTAAGACATCAAAAAAGAGCTATGTCCTTAAAGGAAGGATAAAAAATTTACCGTGGGTCCAAATTTGACCCATTTGGTATATGGTAAGGTTAAAACCGAAATATCATGGTCAAACAAGGTTAAGACATCCAAAAAAGGGCTAAGCTTCCTTAAAGGGATGCCCAAAAATTACCGTGGGCCAAAATGACCCAGGTATATGGCAAGGTCAGGCCGAAATGATCATGGTAAAAACAAGGGAAAGACATCAAAAAAATGCGCTAAGCCCCTGAAGACAGATCAAAAATCAACGTGGGCAAAAAATTGACCCATGAAATTAAAGGGTGATCGAAAATTAGGGTGGGTCAAAATTGACCCAGGAAGAACCAAAGGGTAGCCAAAAAATTACCGTGGGCCAAAATTGACCCATGGAATACCAAAGGGATGGTTGAAAATTACCGGGGGCAAAAATGACCCACGGTCGAAAAAATTAGGGGGCGAAAAATAGGGGGTAATACGTACAACGGTGCTACGCAACCGTTTGGCGCAACCCTTCTTCGAAGGGTTGCCAAAAATTAGGGTTCCCGAAAAATTAGGGTTGCCCAAAAAATTAGGGTTCCCAAAAAATTAGGGTTCTCAAAAAATTAGGGTTCTCAAAAAATTAGGGTTCTCAAAAAATTAGGGTTCTCAAAAAATACCGTGGGCCAAAAATGACCCATGGAAGACCAAAGTTGGTCGAAAAAAAAGGTCAAGGCCAAAAAAGGTAAAGGACAAAAAAGGTCAAGGTCAGGTAAAAAATTGGGGCTCAAAAAAGGTCAAGCCCAAAAAGGTCAAGCCCAAAAAGGTCAAAGGCAGGTAAAAAATTGGGCTCAAAAAAGCCTCAGGTAGGTTCCTGGATGCTGTGGTCAAAATGACCAACACGAGCGGAATCCCCTCCCTACTACTTATATATATATATATATATATATATATATATATATTATATATATATATATATATATATATATATATAATATATATTATATATATATAGATATTATTATAGTATATTCATATATATATATATATTATATATATATATATATATATATATATATAAATCATGCTCTCTCTCATGTTTCTAGCCTATCTGGATTCGAAACCATGTCTACGGTGGCTAGAATGACTAAATGTGATTTTGATAAAGCATTGCTTGCTATCAAGCCTAGATAATCTGCGCACTCTAATACACTTGGTTATGAAATTACATACCTATCAATTTTCCCTAACCCAGAACCTACTGCAGTAGGTAATGAATCAATTCATGGGTTAGATTTTCGGTGCCTAGAAATTTATCAATTAATTATATATTTTTCATGTGTTTAGTGATATTTTTGTTAAAAATGGGTTTAGAACGGCTTTTAGTTTTGTGTTTAAATTTATTGTATATGATCTTCAATGAAAATTTCTTTTAAGAAAAATGCTAGATTTGTTTTGTTTTTTGGCATTTCCTGCTAGATTTAGCATATTTTTGGCATTTTCCTGGAAGATTTAACATTTTGGGGGGCATTTTCCTGCTAGAGTTATCATTACTTTTATTTAATTCCGAGAGTGACATCATACGGATGGCAAGGAACATGACTTGCATAGGAAGGGGAGGTAATAGAAGGACACGTTGGAAGGGGGAGACCCCTTATCCAACCTACCATACATTAACTTTAGCCCTGACTTATTTTTAAAATCTACCAACTACCGACCCAACTTCCCTTTTCTTCGAGTCAATTATGGAAGGATTGCTGAATTCATTGTAATTGAACGATTGTTAATTTATTTTTATACGTGGAATTTTTAAAAACAATGATACTATTGGAATTTATTAGTAACATTTAGTGCAGGTTGATTCTGAGTTACATTTATTAATGTTAAAACTTTGTTAGGTTGACTATTTGATTTGATTTGTATATAAGATTGATTTTATTTTATTTTCCAAAATTTACGCCCATTTATTGGATCAATAGAACATTAGATCAATAGATCAAATGGTCATGGAGGGGAGGGAGCTGGGATTGTGGTTTGATTTAGTAATACTGCTTTAGGGTGTTAATCGTACAATTTTAGTAAAAATTTACCATCAATAGATCATAGATCACAATGGACAAGGTGACAGGAAGTAGATGATGTGTTTATATGATTACTGCTTAGGGATGTAACGAAAATTTTGTAAAAATTTGACCTAATCAATAGATATAGATACAACTGGACATGAGGGAGGGTGACAGAAGTAGTGGATTGGCTGTTGATACGATTTATCTTGCTTTGGTATTAGAAAAGTAAATTTAATTAATATACATAAAATTAATTTTTATTAATTATTATATTTTTTTTTTATTTATTTCTTCTTGATGGTCTGAAACCATTATTTCGAAATCTACAGATCCAATAACATATCTAACACACCATATATCTCATAGGAGACACTGTTTATTAACTGGGCACCTGTATGACGAGTGTCAGCACCGGTCTGATACCAACTTTCATCAGATTCCTATCCAAGATTTCTAGAAACCAACTCTAATCCCTCACTCAATTTCGCCTTATATCAAAATTTTTAAATGGGGGGTCCCCCGGTACATGGGACGTAACTTCTCGTATATCACTGATGTTCCATCCCATCTAACAGCCACTGATCAAGTTTATCACGACATTACTCTAACTATATAGATATATAAGGCGGGCGCTGCGAACGGAGCTCGTGCGGGGATGCAGTTTCTGTCGCACCGGAGTCGCGGACCAGCGCAAAAGGGTTAAAAAACATCAGAATATCCCTTCGGTATCGCTATTACGACTTAATAATAACTAATATTGTATTTGTGTTGTTGTGCGCGCGCGCTCTCTTTGGCGCTGCTGTTATCGTTTGCTGCCCAGATTACTCACACGCTCAGAATCTAACTTCTCGTTAGGTCTTAATTTCGGTCGCCAGTCCGCAAAGGCGTAGCGCAATTACGGAGTCCACACCTCGGGGGATGACCATTCTTCTTATGAAAATAGCATCTAGTTTACGATTGAAATTTACACGGATTCATGCTTCCATATAAGCATATGATTCAATATTAAAGCAAATAGCTCTTAACTTTTTGAAATCGCCTGCTCGCGGTCAAATGGCACCCATCACTATATATAATATATATATATATAATATATATATATATATATATATTATATATATATATAATTATTATATAGTTATAATATATATATATATAAGATTATATATTTTTAATGATATCGAATGTCTAAATATTTGAACATCCGATGCGATGCGGATGTGAGATGCTAAAATTGTTGAATGCTGTAGATTTTTTACATCGGGCAATCGGATTATGTTCACAATCCGCTAGATCGATGCAATCACACAAAAAATTATATATATTATATATAATAATTTATATATTATATAATATATAATATAATATAATATATATATAATATATACTAAATAAATATTATTATAATGTATAATATTCTATACCGAGTTGTTGGCCTTTCAATGAAGCTGAAAGTTTCCAGGATGCTGGACTAAGACCCAATCGCTTTGCATCCCACCATCCACTTCCCCCAACCTCCACCCATCAAGTGGCTTACAAAAAATATGCTCTTAACTTTGAAAGTCATATATCTAATGCTCAAAACTCTTCACGAGATTGCTGGTTGGTATGTTGTATTTTCGGCCTTCTCTGAGCCAGTAGTCGCTACCTTCCATATTAAATGAAGCAGCTGAGCTAAATATTGGGGTTCACTTGCAACATGCAACAACAAATTTTTGAATTGTTTATAATTTAAAACAATCAACTTTTCATTATCTATAAATATACAACAGTAAAATTAAATAAAAGCACTTTTATTGAATTATAGGAAATTGCAGAAATATATATTCATATTATAAATTATACTTATAATATATATTCTATATCGATACTTAATATGTCAAGTATAGCATATGAAAAAATCATCAATATACTTAAAATTATATATATATACTAAAGTATATTATATCCGCATCCTCATAGACAAATAATTGCGGATCTATGCGGATTTTCAGAGTGTTTGGTCTGCGATACGATTAATTTAATGCGAATTGGATCGGATTGCGACTGCAACATACGTCCATATATAATAATAGTATATATATATGATACTTTAATATATAATATTATTATATATAATTATATATATATATATTAAGTATTAATTATATATATATATAGAATACATAATCAATAGTTGTATACCAAAACTTTTGGGAATGTTTACACTGAAAGTGTATGTCAAGGGATGTATGTAAGTCACGTCGAACAAAAATGATTTTTCAACTATAAAAAAATATTAGTTAAACTATTATTGAAAATTCCAATTTTAGGGACGAGTGCTGATCGAGAAAAATTTTATCACTATACTATAAAGCTAATTTTTTTTTCCTTTTTAAATTTGCATTTTAAATGTACATTCGTTTTGGAGTTTGTCACTCACTAAAGATTTTAACTTCTTATTTTCATGAGTGCAAATAGATAGTATTGTCAAAATATTTTCTGTCTAATTCTTCATTTGGTGGTGATTACCATTTGAGGGTGAAATATTAATGTTTGTTACCAGCAAAGGGGGGGGGGGGGGGGGGGGGGGGGGGGGGGGGGGGGGGGGGGGGGGGGGGGGGGGGGGGGGGAGTATCCCAAACGGTCAGCGGGGGGGGGGGGGGGGTCACGTATATTCTGACTTCTCATTATGTATGTAAATAAATTGTAGAAATTACTTGAACTAAGATTTAAAAATGAATGGAAAATATTATTATGATAAGATTAAAATCAAAAACCTTTCCTCAATCTTGAAAAAATGCAGAGACTTTTGTAATATATTGTAAAGTTACATAATAACTAACATAATTACCAATTGTTTTGCGGATGTAATCGGCTTAAAAATATTTCCAGAAAATAATTAGGCAATGGTTTCGAAAGAATTGCATTATTTTTTTTCTTATTTTTAAACACGCCAATCAGCATATATTTTTCGATGGAGGTTCTAATCTACATAAATTAAAATTGCTGTCATATCGGGCAAAGCGGCTATCACTTAAAACAAATTGGGTATTTGGATTATTTTCTTGCTGAACGAAAAAAAAAATTTCATATGCTTTGTACCTCTACAAATCACGCAATCGTCTAATTTATAATTTCTACAATCGTAATTTATTATTTTTACTTTAATGGTTATTAACATATAGAATTTGATTTACTTCTTTATGGTGTTTAAAAACGCAAATAAAATCAATAACTACCTTATCTATCTTTTTTAAGATATGGTCGAATTAATTTTTATCTAACTGTGAAAAAGAAATTTTGTTTAAATATAAATGAAAGATGCTGTCAATCTTAAGCAAAACCCATACACTGATGTTTATCAGTTATATAAATATATTATATTATAATATATATATTATATAAATAATAATATTATATTATATTATAATATATATACTATATATAATATATAATATATTATTATATATATATATAAATATATATATATATATATAATAATATAATAATATATTATATTATATTATATATTATAATATATAAATATATATTATATATATAGAGTAGTTTAATATATATATATATATATATATATATATATATATATAAATTGAAAACAATTTCATAACTAAATATTATTATTAAAATATACTACATATAAATATTTAACTATTTATTTTTAAAATCAGACTATATCTTAAAAACATAACGTCATCTGAACTAGAGTTTACGGTTATTTAAATTTATAATAAGTTCGTGTTACAGCGTTAAGTCGAAGAAAAGATTTAGAAGAGATTTTGCAAGAATTATATTAAGCTGTGCATATGCAGAAACCTTTTATGTATAAATTATTTTTCATTTAAATATTTTTTTCTTTTTTATTTCTTTCAAATTCATTATGATTTTGTGAAGATTTGTTTATATCATTATTTTTCTTAATATATTATATTTATTATTATTTTATTAATATTATTATATAATAAGTTGTTGTATCTATTATTAGCAAGTATAATTAATTATCTATATTATATTATTATTATTATTCATTATTATTATTTATTATTATTATTATTATTTATTATATTATGATTATTCATTATTATTACATATTATTATTATTATTCTTAATTATTATATTATTATAGATCTATTAATTATTATTATTATTCATTATTATTATCATTATCGGCATGAAAACATTACTCTTATTGCCTATTATGCTGGTTGGATCTGGTATACTTTCATCTTCCTTTCCTCGCATATTGCTCAACGAGCTGTCACGCACTATTAATTCACTTACTTTTTAAAGTAGGTTATAAGCCTCCTATTGTTGGCACATAACCAAATTTAACAAACTGATGGCACTTCCGTATAGTGAGGGATTCCTTTCTGTATCCATGGGACGCTAAGCAGATTTTCGGACATCACTTTCAACCTCTCACGCGCATTTCGTCGTTTTTCGGCTGAACTTATATGGTCCCATGGCGGTAACAAATCAGTACATCACCCTGAGGATTAACTATACCATACTTTTCCAATCTAGAATGCCTTCATCGTTGCTTGAGATCGACCCTAAACCTCTGCTCTACTACCATTCAAAGTCTTCTGATTGTGCCTGTGAAAACACAGAATTGAATCGTTTGGGTTCCCTCCTTGAGTGTCCCTGAATGTGACACAATGCGAACAGGAAGGCTAAACAGCGCAAACGCACAAGGTGTGAGTGTCCATAATTTCATCTCGTATTCGCCTGAGCATTTCCCTGCTACAGATTTCCCCATCTCTTTGCGTCGGGGCTTCCTCTCTGACTGGACAAACATTGGGATCAGGATGCTCGTGTGCTGAAACTACGAAACGTCAAACCCGTCATTGCCGGTGTCATCACTAGTAGAAAGATATGCTTCTCCTTGATGTGTCTTGGCTCATTATTCTTGTGCATCAACCTCAAAAATCCCATGAATTCTTGTGACACGGGGGGTGATTCCCTGACCTGTCCCATTTGCTCCTCAATTATCATCTTACATATCTTTGTGGGTTGCGAGGTCATGATTCGACCGCTTAGAAGAAGAATTCTTCCTGATGTCTCACTTCTTTCAGGCATCGTCTTCCAAATTCTAAATTGAATCTTCCTCACTTTCGTATAATCAAGGTTTTGCCTCTTGTTGGACTGACTATTTTATCAACTCTGTTAATCTTTGTCCTGTTAGAGACTTTCCTATATTAAGTATAGCTCTGGCAATTGATATGTCAAATTCTGTGTGCTGTGGAGATCCCTGTCCATCCACATCAAAAAAAATTATATTATTTTATTAATTCATTAATGATTATGATTATTATTATTATATTTATATTTATTATTTATATTATTATTTTATATTATTATTATTTATTTATTATATTTAATTCTTATATATTAATTTATATTATTATATTATTGATTATTATTATTATTATTATTATTAATTATTATATTATTAGTTATTATTAATCTATAGAAAACTGATATATTTTATCTTTTATCAAAGATTATATACTGAATACAATATAGACTGTAAAATCAAATATAAATTTGTAATCAGTAGATAAAATAATCGATAAATATATATATACCATCTAAGAGAGGATTGAATTTTTATAATGTAAGTATATATTATTGTATAGTTAGAGAAAGCGATGTGAACAGTATTAAGTAAGTTTTAATTATAGATCATTATTTAATATATTAATGAAGATTAGTTTTTTATAGTATTATAATAATTAATTCAACCTTAATCTATAATTAATTAATATGTTAGGGTGGTTTAAGCTGACGAATTGATGGGATCTTGTCGTAGATGATTATTGGCTTTAATAATATTGATATCTAATTAACATTTGCGACATGTAATGTGAGTAGGTATAAGCGCATGGTAGTATTTGAATAGTTAGGTTTGCGGAGTTAACTGATTATTATTATTATGAGTTAGAGAGTCGGTAATATAATGCTATGTAATCTGTGAAAATTGTCTACAGAAATATTTTTTTTTGTAAAGGTGCCTTTTCGTTTGTTTTGAAGATTCAGATCTACAAAATCGTAAGAAATTTTTTATTCAAAAGCAATGTGAGTATGATAAAGATCGAAAAAGGAAATGTAGATGTGTTGAAGAGTTTGTCAACTGATGTGATTAGTCATTTTGGAATTGTGGGCAGGATTTTTAATTGCAATTGTGATTGTATTTTTATAATAGATATAAGTAATTTTATCGCTGTTTTTAGCAAAAACTAAGGGATCGGTAGTGAATCGGATGCCGATAAAAAAATTAAAAGAAATAATTGTGGTTAGAATATTGAAGATTTTTAGTACTCTCTGTGATAAAAATTGATATGTGTTTAGATTTTGGATTGTGGTATTGCTATCGAATTGTAAATTTGCTTTGCTTCTATAGATTAATTTTTATATAATTTATTATTATATTATAAGAACATCTCTTCATCACGGCATATCTGCCACTTAATTTCTGTCGGAAGGAAGTACTCTAGTAATTCTCTTCTACTTTCAAGACGAGTGACGAGGTCTCGACCCTACAACGCGATTTCCTTGAGACTACACTGGAGTCGCTGACTTTAATTATATAGAATATCCTGGTGAACAAATATACGCTCGATATAAGCAACTTAATCTATGTCTGAAGATCGATGATCATATTCACTTTCGACCAGAACTAAGGATTCGATCTCACACGTTCAACAGTAAGCCCTAGTCTTCTGTTAATTGAGTAGGCAGTGTCTAAATACTGTTATTTTTTGTTAGTTATTTTAAAATATATATTACTGTGGTATATTAAGGCTGTTTATTCAAAAACAGACCATATATACATACTAAATGCTTTGATATGGTTTTTGTTTTTAATAAACTTGAGTCTCTGTACCGCTTGGGTCGGATATAGTGAATTTTTTACTATATATTATCGGGAGTTTGCATAGAGTACTTATTTTTTTGTTTTTGTTACCATAAATTACTGTATTATATGCTAATCTGCTAGTGCATTGTGGTTGTTGACATAAATAAAAATCTGATAGATTTGAGGTATGTTGTGTGTCAGAAAAAAAGTAAAAATTTCGTAAAAAATTAATGTTAATTGTGTATAAAGCTTAGATTTTTTTATACGGTCAGTATGATAACCTGGAGAGTAAGAACGACTATGATTAGATAGGTAATACTTGTGAAGAGAGAGAGGTATTATAGTCAAAACAATTATATTATGGTAGCTAGTAT
Source organism: Trachelipus rathkii (assembly GCA_015478945.1). Classification (NCBI taxonomy): domain Eukaryota; kingdom Metazoa; phylum Arthropoda; class Malacostraca; order Isopoda; family Trachelipodidae; genus Trachelipus; species Trachelipus rathkii. The sequence continues at coordinate 14,092 of JABUQX010077302.1, forward strand.
GTTTTGATACAAAAATAGTCCACTAAATGTATATAATAACAGTTTCTATTATTAATCAGTACATTAATAATATGTTCATATAGGATTTCAGAACAACAAAGAAAAATTAGATATTATTTTCTTTACATTGCTTTGTGGTTGAGCGTTCGTCTACTCTCTTTTGTCGAAGAGTGTGTGTTTGATGAGTGCTTCGGTAGTGCGAAGCTGAGTATTCTTAGAAGTTTAGTTGAATGTGGAATCTAATTGTATCCTTAAAAAGCGATTTATAGGGGACGAAGATAGCTGAAGGGATGAATAGAATTAAATATCTTCGATAATTTGCTTGCTTTGTTAAGATTGTCCGATATCAAGAGATGTATCGAAATTAGGATTGAAGCGGGATGTACACAACTACGACAGTCGTAGACTTGATATTAAGTAAGATGGCGGGGGTATTATATTTATATCGTTTTTTAGGTGTATAATTATTTAGTAAAGTATAGAGTAATTTGATATGTTATTGGGACTGTTAATTAAGTATAGAGAGTATGGTTATTTAGTAGATAAGAGTATATATAATTAGTATTTATTATGTATAGTTTAACAATCTTTTATAATATTATAATTAAGTAATATATACTATATATATATTATATAATAATATATATATATATATATTTATAGGCTTATAACGACTATATTAAGTGTATTATACATGATAGGATAAATATTATAGCGATTTATCTGCTAATATATATCTTAGGACATTACTAATAAGTTACAAATATTTACGCGTGAAAAATGGTAAGAAACTCTTTAGTGTGATAGTAGCTTAAAAATGGTGCGGTGCAAATAAAGTGTGAGAAGATTTTAGATGTATCTTATTTTATAGAATATATATATATATATATATATTTATATATATATATATATTAATATATAATATATATATATAAGTATATATATCAGGCAAAGGGGTGTTTGATTCTGTTTGGGTGTTCTCCTCGCTGTAATACCTGAACATATCAGCGTGCCTAAACCTAATGTGAGATTTCATTTCATTCCCTTCGGTCCTACACCTTAATATGTGGATTATTCACATTACGAAATCTTTTAAATGCTTTTTTCTATATCCCCTCGTTTTCCATACTGTCTATATTATATATATATAATACTATTATATATATATATAGGATATATATATATATATATAAATATATATATATATATATATATATATATAATTATTATATATATATATATAATATATATATATATATATAATAATATATTATAATTTAATCTTCTTCTCTATCTACAGATTTCTATCTCTCCTTTCAATTTCCACCTTCAGTCTTTTAAGCCTTTAAGTTACTTGTACTACTTTCCTCTTGAATAAGAGGATATCTTTCTTTTTGCCGTTACAGCAACTTGCCCTCCGATGCTCTTCCACATGGGTCTCAATCACATCAACACTTCTTCCGTGGATAAGGTACATGGCCTAAAAGCGGTCTTATTTTATTCGCTAATATTACTGGCCCAGTTTAGGGAACCGAGACTTCAGTAACTGCCGAGTAGCTGTCCTTCTCTTTTTGTGTATAGGATCTCGCTCTGACGCAAAGTTATTAAGTTACGTGCGGTATAAGTGTCGGGGGTAACCGACTTTGGTTCCCGGGGTTCTCGAGGTCAATCCTACCTACGCCTCAAGATTAAGTCTCTGAAATTGTGACGTCTGGTTTGTGACCTGTTGTGGGAGGAGGACTTTCCCTTCTATGAAACTACTTTTTTCCGTCCATCCTGGTTATTCAATGTTTGTTTCAATTTATTTTAAGTTATTATATTAGTCCTAACCTATTAGACAAAGTCTGTGGTTTAAGTTCCTTGAAAATGGCTTGTAAAGATACAGTTTGTTTTTTTGTTTGTCTTTTTTTTTTTTAAAATCAAGGCTTACAAATACCACAACTATCGGCAGCGCCAACTCGCCCTACTCCTAAGACCACAGTTTTTCCGCTTTTGTAATTATCTTTACTATTCACATCTATTCTCTGCGTAAGTTTGCATACTTCATCCCTGTACGCCCTGAACACAGGGTCCAACGTGGACAATTCAAAAAGGTGCCCTTCCGTCTTAGTCTTTCTCGCTTATTTACTCCATATCTCCTCCCTACCTTATCGGAAAGGCAACCAATACATACATATGGCGATATGTGTACGTATGTGCGATCCGATACCTTCCAAAGCCTTACTTGAGCAAACATACAATCTGCAACAAAATTTGCGGCAAAACATTTGATAGGTCATTTATAGTTAAACTTGCCCCTATTCGATATATGACTCCGGTTTGTCTAGATTTGGCTCTAGTTTTGAGATACAGGGTGGCAATCAAAAATTTTCGATCCCAAAATACGAAGGACCGAAGCAAATTCACATAATAAAAACAAGCGGATATTTTCTCACGTTAAATTAGGTCATATAAAAAGTTGAAGATGGGGTAAATTCAATTCATACAGAAGATTCTAAGATCACAATATGCATTACAAATCGCTGTCTATATGATGGTCTTCTGTGTGCAGCAGAATGTGGACATTCACGTTGAAGGCTCCAACAATATCTGCCATCATGTGTATGTATCCCATCTTCCTTGGTATCTTCTTCCATCACCTTGATATTCTTATGGGACTTTCCCCTGTTCCTCACTATAAATCTAGATTATCCGGAACCATCTAGTGACTATTAGAAAGTGAACTTTTATGCTCATATTACCATTCAAAATTTTGAAGTCTGAAAGCATTTTCCTGTACGATTTCTACATAGTTGGCAGAATTATGGTTGCCCAAAAAGTTCGACCAAAAAGTTCTGAACAACCAGACAAAACTTTTTCCAGCCAATGCTTTCATTCAAGCATCTGGAATTTATGAACAATTGTCTATCTTGATTGATTTAGCAACTCTGTGCTGCGGCTAAAGTATCAGATGATTCCCATATCAAACCGAAAAAATCTCAAATATTATTGGCAAATACACACCACTTTTCTAGGGGCCATAACATATTGCTTCATCAGTCTCCGTGTTGATGTGGAGTCGTGGAAAATAAGATTTTTCCCCTGTCAACAGCTGTTCGTAATGATATTGATCACTACAGTCATATTTCCTACTAGCCATACAACTTTCCATACTAGTGTTAGCTAGCATTCTTTAGCCCTACTATTCCACAAGCCATTATGAAAAAAGGGTACTGGATAGTTTATCGCTTTGCTGCCCATAAGTGATGTTGACCATCTTCAATCAACGCATATAGACTACTGGTGTTCATTATATCTAAGCTTTCTGTAAGAATCATTCTTAATTTTATATCATCTTCAATTTTGTTGTCATCACCAGATTGCTGCAATATATTGCCATTGCTTCAATAAAAACACACTACAAGCTTCCGTGAACTATCCATAAACATCGGTCAATCTCTGGCGTATTTGGGAACCCCATGGATAGGAGTCCATGGGATGTTCCTATAGTAGACAAGGACGACGGGCAATGCAAAAACTCACAAATTTCAACTCTTATGGAATTTTGGGAAACAATATTTTACACTTAGACTTTAATGATTTCTCTCTGGAGTTCTGGAGTTTAATTTTTGCTGATAGAAAGTTTACAGGTACTATCTCATTGATCTCTTGCTGGGAGAACTGTTGCTGTGAAGAAGTACTTTCTTCATATTTCACTACTATCTGCACGTGTGCACACCAAATCCAGGATATCTTCTTCATCAGACAATGCAGTTCTGGGAGTGTAGTGATACATGGGATGGAATAGTCGGAGTGTGGTATCAGGTGCTGGCTGTTCCAATCGGATTACTCAATATTACGTTCTTGTAACGATTGAACCTTTCACATTTAACCAAACAAAAAAAATACCTGCCACTATGAAATTCTTTTCGGTCCATCCTACTTATTTGTTATTATGTTTTATCTGATTTATTGTTATATTTGCTCATTTATGGTGACGAGGTCTGAGGCTTAATACTTATGAAACTGACTTCTCAAGAAAAAACATTATTAAACTAAGACCAGCACAACACAAACAACAATTATCATCTGTCGGGTCTCCCAGCCTGACCCACCTCGGTCCTTCCTACTTTTAGGACCAACATGTTCCACTTTTATTCCTACTACTACACCTGAATGTCCTCTGCATAACTTCAGCGATTGGCTACCTGGTATGCCCTTGACACTCTAGTTGCCCTAACGGTCGGAGCAATTCCGAAAATGTACCCCTGTCATAGTCGTTCTCATTAGTTTACTCCAAATGCTTCTCCCCCTCCGAGAATGACAGCTAACACAACATTCCCGATATATCACTTATTGCAATCCACCACCTCCCAAGCTCTTATGCATTGAACAAAGAAACCATTGTCTTCAAGCGATGCACTTGAAAAGCTTTAGACTGAAGACTTCAGTAACATTAATGAGAAATGGCCCTTCTCGATCGCTACTACCCGAATACAAAGTTCCATCTTGTCATCCTTAACGTCTCTCGGAAACATCCCTCTTATTTTCCCTCCTGATGAAATAAGAAACACATTGAAAGGCACTATTTATTCATTAGAAAAAAACTAAGATATTGTCTATCCTGTTTCTAAGAAATTCTTCAGTCATGAAAAGATTTCGCTACAAAACGTATATAGATTTCTCTCTAGTCGGGACTCACCTGGTACCCCATATCCTCTTTTACTGTTAACCTTTAGTACTCCTTACAACATTTAAAGCTGAAAATAGGGATTTTAAGCTACAGTGTTTGTACGTTTATTTCCCGACGTTGCTTTAAATGACAATGGTTTGGTCATCACCTAAAATACTGTAAGGGACCGCATGACATATGCCCAGTCTGTGGAGAAGAATTTCACATTCCCTGTGAAAACACACCACTGCAAAAACTGTGGAGGACCCCACAGTGCCTCTTCCTTAAAATGCCCGTCTTACCTGTTTGAATAGGAGGTTTTGGAGTTATGTACCATACAAAATTGAGCAGGAGAGATGCCAATCACCAGCTCAAAGACAAATATCCCACAAGACAAAAGCAATCTTGTACTACAATTGTAGCAGACCACTTGTCTCAGCGTGTTAATCCACCGATACAACTCCATTCCAGTAGAACTCTTCTTATAAATTCTAGAGAAACTCAGGCAGTCACTACGTTGTATTTGCTATCGACCTCTTAAATAATCCAAAATAGTCCTTGATCCAATCTCCCGAATTCAAAATACAACAACAACTCTACTCCGAATATTAGTTTTCAACCAACTAACAATGAAACTAAGTTGGTTCATCCAATACAAAGCTTGGAGAGCATTTCCTGCCAAGACACTCTGTCCCATACCCTCCCGATGAGTTCACCAAACTCACGTAAGAGGCCTGCATCTATGTCCCCTAATCTGTCTCCCACCGTTACTAAATTTCCTGAAAGAAAATGTTCCTAAACAAAAAAAAGATCCACTCTCTCTCTTTCTCACTTTCTCATCTCTCTCTCTCTCTCTCTCTCTTTCTCTCTCTCTCTCTCTCTCTCTCTCTCTCTCTCTCTCTCTCTCTCTCTCTCTCTCTCTCTCTCTCTCTCTCTCTTTTTCTCTCTCTCTCTCTCTCATGCTTCTTGTGCTTCCGAGAGAGATGAATGGAAAACCGTTCAACGCAAACACCGCAAGCGCTCCAAGCGTTCTAAATCTGTTGGTGGCATGAAAGGGGACCCAGAGGTTCCCCATCTTAACCCAAATTGTCCAGTTTTCCAAAATCACCCACCTGATGGCTCACTGACAAAGTCTCTAGCGTCAGACCTCCCAACGGATCCCATATTGGATCCCAATATCGCAACTCCAACTTCTTTACAAAAAAGTGACACTTTTCCGGTGTCAAATGCTTACACTGCCTCCATGGAAACATTCCCATATTCTCCACCCATTTCTAAATCTGTTTGCTTGGCAGATGCTGATATCGCTTCCATTCCTAAACATGAGCATGTTTTAGTCTTAGTTACAATTGTCTCAAAAAGACCATCTTCAATAAGATGGACTAGGGTTGAGTCCCAACTTATTTAGGATTCATGGCGAAGCTCCCCCACCCCATACCACTGAAAACTCTCCCCTCAAAAACGCCGATTGTACAACCCAAATCTCTGTTGTACGACTATTCCTTACCACCAGGATTTGTTGCTCCTCCTCGTCGAGACCCACGTCTCAGCTTTTCCTCCCCATCTGAATCTCCAACATCACCCCTAGCCACATAGAGACAATTGTTTTCCTTCAATGGAATTGTCGTGGCTATTACTCTAATTTTGAAGAACTTGTTCAACTAATAAACATATGTACACCAAAGTGTATATGTTTGCAGGAACTTCGACTATGTCATCGCGACTTCTTCCAACCGTAGGGAATATAAATAGCAACCTCTATAGAACGAGGTGACAATGATAGGGAGGTTTAGGAATATCATTCATAAATCTGTCCCCTATTCTCCAGTCCCTCTTCAAACTAGACTTCATGCAGTGGCAGCACGAATTCATCTGTCCACCGACCTTACTGTCTGCTCGATCTACTTGGCTCCGAGTAGTGAGTTTACTAAGGTCGACTTAGCTGATCTTTTTAAGCAGCTCCCTACTCTGGTTGTTATACTAGGAGACTTCAACCTTCGCCACCCCTCGCCACTCTGTCACCTCGTCTAAGTCTAAGATCCTTGTAGATCTTCTAACACCTTTTCCCTGGGATGCCTTAACACAGGACTCCCTACATATGAACGTTTAGATACACACACTTCTTGTATCGATATTTCCTTTTGCTCTCATTCTCTTATGGATCGCTTTACCTGGTCCCGCTTTGATTATTTATACGACGACCATTACCCAATAGCCTTAAATGAACTTGCACTGAGCCCAATGTTAAAATCCAATTCCAGCTTGCGTTATGACCGAGCGGAGTGAGCTCCTTTTATCAGGCCTCAGGTGTCCCACTTTCACCCTTCAATGGTTTCCGGGACTATCAATGATGCCTTTAACTTCTTCCAACAAGTTATCATAACAGCAGCGAAAGCTTGTATCCTCGATCTTCCGGTAGGCGTTCTGCAACCCCTTGGTGGTCCCAAGAGTGTGCAGAAACTAACCAGGAGAAGAAAAAACTATACAGACATTATAAAAGGACCCGAACCACCCCAAACATGATTATTTTTGAAGCAGTTGCGGCGAGATCTCGTCGAATTAATCGCCAAATACGTAAGCAATACTTTCGAACTTATACCTCGACTGTCAACTTCATAACTCCCCATTCTTCAGTGTGGAAAGCTGCCCAGAAAATATCACGTCGCTCCAGCAACTCTTCACCCACAGTCTTCCGCTATGGGCCTGATATAACCGTTACGATCTCTGCCTGCAGCTGTTGCAGGGGCTATTAGGATTATAGTTTTTGTAATAGCCACTTGAGTTCTTTCCTCTATCCTGAAGCCTTTCAAAAATCGAGAATTAACACTGTACCGCCAGGACTTTTCAACAGCGAAAGGGGAAGATCGTAAATATATTCGTCTTTTACATTTGCAGAGTATCAAACCGCACTGACGAATAGCAAAGACGGTTCCCTTGGCCCAGACTTAATTTCATACATAATGCTCCGTCATATTCGCCTCACTTCTTCAGCGTTTATGCTGGATTTGTATAACAGAATCTGGATCGAATCCTCTTTTCCATCTATTTGGACAACAGCTTTTGTAATCCCAATTAACAAACTTAGGAAAGATCCAAAGTTGGCTGACAACCAAAGACCAATTTCACTGACCTGTCATACTTGCAAATTAATGGAGAAAATGGTTTCAGGTGGATTTTTCCCTGTTCTAGAGAATCATCAGTCTTTTTCAAACTTTCAGATTGGTTTTCGCAAAAATCGTTCGACCACTGATCCCTTGTTAAAACTGGATAATGACATCCGGAAAGATTTTTCAACCGGTGGCATGGTTGTTGATATCTTTTTTGACATTGAAAGGCTTATGTTTCCGAAGACAACTCCCTCTCATTATTAAATACCTTCTGTCAGACAGATTCATGCAGGTTCGGTGCTCTTCCGTTCTATCATGCCACTTTACTCTGAATGAAGGAAGGAATAGGAAGCTTTTCTTGAAGGAAGCTCGAAATATTAAGAATGAGAATAAGGGAAATCTGCTTAGAAGATTGGTGAAGAACAAGATGCAGTTAGAAGAAGATGATGTGTCGATCAAATTTTTACATTGAAGCAAATGATTGAGAAAAGGAGAGAAGAGAAGAATAAATTGTATTTTGGTTTTATGGGTTTGAAATAGGGAAGCTCTGTGGCAGATGTTAGTAATATATAGTGTTGGTGGTAGGCTTCTAAATGGAATCAAAATTATGTATGACGATTATGAAGCGTATGTAGGAATAAATGGAGTGGAAAGTGATTGGTTTAATATTAATAGCGGAGTGAGTCATTGATGTGTTATGTCTCCTTGGTTATTCAATTTCTATTTGGATGGGACTATGAAAGAATTAGATGTGGGGGTGGCATGGGAAGGTGTTAGAATGATGGATAATGGAAGAGAGTGGAGTGTGCCTTACCTATTATATGTGGATAATTTGTCTTTGTGTGGCGAATCTGAAGAAAGTTTGAGAGGATTTATGGAGTTGTTTGGCAAGGTGTGTAAAAGGAGGGGTTTAAGGTAAATGTAGATAAGGGTAAGGTTATGGTAGTGAGTGAGGGGAGTCCGGGGTGTGAACTTATGTTAGATGGCAAGCGACTGAAAAAGGTGTTTAAATATTAGATATATATGTTAGTTGAAAAGGAATTTATGATGCAATGTAGTAGGAAAGTTGTGAATGGCAGGAAGGTGGCTGGTGCAATTAAATCGTAGGTGGATGTAAAGGGACTGAGTCTTTCGTGCGCTAGGGTTTTGCATGAGGGTATGTTGTTACCTGTGCTAATGTAAAGTAGTAAAACTATGGTTTAGAATAAGAGGTATAGATCTAAAGTACAATGTGCTCAGATGGACAATCTTAGGGGCGTTTTAGGTGTGAGAAGAATTGATAAAATGAGGAATGAACGCATTAGGGAGTTGTGGTGTGAAAAAAGAAGTCAATGTGAGAATAAACGAAAGTACATTGAGGTGGTTTTGTCATATGGAATGAATGGATGATAGTCGATTGGTTAAGCGGATGCATAGTGGTAAGTGTGCTGGGAATCGACAGGCTTGGTGACCGAAGAAAAAGTGGATTGAGTCAGTAAAGGAGTGCCTGAAGGAGAGGAATATGAGTTTGGTAGAGGCGAGAAGAAAGATGCATAAAGTGAATGGCGATGTTTTGTGAGGGGGTATTGCTGTGGGTCTTGCCCAAAGGATGAACCCTACACTGACGAGATGCCACAGTGAGGGTCCGCCACACTCTAGTGAAACCTTAGAGTTGATTTTTCTGACTGCGACTAGTTCTCGCTTAAGGATACAAGTGGGGACGGTAAGTCATATTCTTCTACTAATATCCTGTTCCGATGTATGATACGCACCTCACCCCCAATGAAGATTATATATATATATATATATATAGCAGCAGTATAGTGCCATATATATATATATATGGTATATATATATATATATATATATATATATATACATATATATATATATATATATATATATACATATATGTATATAAATATATATATATATATATATATATATATATATATATATATATATATATATATATATATATATATATATAATTATACTCTATATATATAGAATATATTTATACATATATTGAAATTTATATATATATATATATATATATATATATATATATATATATATATATATATATATATATATATATATATATATATATATATATATATATATATATATATATATATATATATATATATATATATATATATATATATATATATATAAGTAAGAATATTATATCTCCTACGCTTCAGAACGTATTTTCAAAACCTGAAATTAATCTTTTGCATTTAACGGAAAACAAACTTTAAATAATAATAAAAAAAAATCAGAAAATTATTCATTCCTATTATAAAAAAGGCGAAAAAAATTGCATTTGAGTTTAAGTTAAAAAAATAACGTCTGATAAAATATTCCTGAAAAATAAAGTAAAAAAGCGTGAAATGAAAACTTGAATGTAATGAATATATAAAATCTTAATATAAGCGAAGATGAGAATTCAAAAATTGTCTGAGAAGAACTTTTAATAAATTAGTTTCCCTTCTATCTTAGATTCGGTTGCGAAGTTTCTTTCATATATTATCTCTAAGTCGCTCTTTTTTTATGTGAGATAAGAGAAGAAGAAGAAGAAGAAGAAGAAGAAGAAGAAGAAGAAGAAGAAGAAGAAGAAGAAGAAGAAGAGAAATAAAAATTTCCTTCGCCCGCTTACTTTCGCTGAAGACAAATTCTCAAAGGCGAGGGAAGACAAATCGCAGTTCCAGAGTTGCTTCTAAAAGGCGTTTCGATGTTATATTGCCACTTTGATTTACGATGTTGTGCTTCGCTTATATAACGTACGTGCCAACTCAACAGCGCGTTTAAAGCAAGGCTCTAAATGGCCTAACATCGTGTTATTAGGTAAAGCAAAAGACAAAAGGGAACGAGGGTTGTTTTTCAGGCTCGCAAAAGAGAGCGCTAATGTTGGTTTATGGCCATTGAATTAGTGATAAAGAAGAGTAGGGGGAAGAGAAAATGAATCTGTCACGACCAGTAAAGTATGCATAAGGAAATGACGAACCATTTCTCTTATAACAAAGATTGCATGCGAATAATCAAGGCGTAATTATGCAATAAAACCTCTTTTCTATCTATAAAAATAAAGGAAATAGAAATTTTTGAACGAAAAAGGTAAAAATAAAATACTTTTTATAACCAGGATTAAAAAAGAATATGAAATATGATAATTTTTGTGATATAAAGTATCTGCTTTAGATTTTCCAAACACACGAACTCACACAAGCTCACACGCACACACACACACACACACACACAAACATGATGCACAGATATATATATATATATATATATATATATATATATATATATATATATATATATAAATATATATATATATATATATATATATTTATATATATATATATATATATATATATATATATATATATATATATATATATATATATATATATATATATATATATATATATATATATATATATTTTTATATATATATATAGCAGTATATATATATATATATTTCATATATATATTATATATATATATATATATATATATATATATATATATATATATATATATATATATATATATATATATATATTTATATAAATATATATATATATATATATATATATATATCTATAGCATATATATATATAAATGTATATTTATATAATATATATGTTGTGTTATATATATATATAAATAATACACCATATGATTTCACCAGACTGCGACAGACCCTCACAGTGGTATCTCGTCAATGTGGGGTTCATACCCTGGGCAAGGCCTACAACCATACCACCTTACAAAACTTCGCCATTTACTCCTATTATGCATATTTCTTCTCGCCTCTGCCAAATTCATATTCCTCTCCCTCAGATATTTCTTTTCTGACTCCATCCACTTTTTCTTTGGGATCTCTCAGCCGGTAGATTACCAGCACACTCACCATTATACATCCACTTAGCCAGACGACTATCATCCATCCTGACAAAACCATCTCAATGTACTATGATATTAATATAAGGGTACTATTAGTATTCTCCTCCAATTCCTCGGAACTATACCCTCCATAACCGCTTTGTTATAAAACTTCCAAATTCATTCAATCATCATCTCGCCTTCATCCTTAATCATTTCACAAGTAATCCCATCTATACCTGAAGATTTACCATTCTTAAGCTATCTCACTCTACACATACCCATATAGCACACTAACGTAAAAGCGACGTCGCTTTCACGTCCCTTGCGATGTGCGACATCGTATATTAACATAATAATTACGTCCAGCGATGGGAAATGTCAGTTTTCAGCGACGTAACAGTGCAACATCACTGCGACGTCCTATGGTAACGTAGTATTTACGTACTCTAACGACATCCCTGCAACGTTACACGGTAACGTTGCATCGACGTAGTTTTACGACATCTATTTGATGTAACTTTTGTATATATATATATATATATATATATATATATAAATTTTTTATATATATAGTTATATATATATATATATATATATATATATATATATATATATATATATATATATATATATATATATATATATATATAATTCATTTAAAGTTTTGGTAATTATGTTGCTAATGTGAGAAAGTACATGCAACTTATTGTATTAAAAAACAAAACTTTTAATTTTACAAAATGGTACCAAAAATTTTGGAAAGTTTTTAGCTCCCAAAGATTCGCTATGGTATATCATTTTCTGAATAAAAAGAAAGATGTTGTTGGAATCAGCATCCAATTTTAGTTATTAAATTACCAAAATAAATTAAAATAAACATAAGAAAAAACATTTGTTAACAAATTTTGTTTTTTATGTACGATAACTGTTAAAGCGGTCAGGAAGTCTGACGTAGTGAGTAAGCCAAGAGAGATTTTGGAGGGATTGGGAGGGAGGGGTTGATTTTATACCGTTGGAGCGGATTGTATAAGTTTATATATATATATATATATATATATATATATATATATATATATATATATATATATATATATATATATATATATATATATATATATATATATATATATATATAATATATATGCCCTGTTGACCTAATATTTAGAAAATAGTGCAATTATTATTAATCTAAGTAGGCTTAACTAGTCAACAAATTTCACTTTCATATAGGGAGGTTACATTTAGCTACCTTCGAAAAAGAAACTATAATAAAATAAAATAAATATTTCCGTGAAGCACATAATAAACAGAAACACATAATAAATTTACACAAAATAATTGAAAAAAACACTGGCAGAGTCACTCCAAACTCCCTTTCAATAGAGCATATCGTGACTGGAGACATAATTAATTATTTATGAGTGTCCGCAAATGTACGACATTTGAAAAAATAGTTAAATTACATAATACAATTTCTAGAAAATCATGTATAAAATGACTTATAAACAACAAAACATAAAATGAAAAAGATTATTAAAGAGTATAACAAAATTTGGAGAAAAAAGACAGGTGTTTGTTATTTTTGAAAAGATATCATACGCCTGGCAGTGTCGCGGAAACATCTAAAAGTTACATTGTTACGTCGCAAATACGTTGCATATGGAACGAAAAAGCGTACTTCACATAAGATGTAACAGCAATGTCACATATACGACGTATGTGTGATGTGATGAGTGCGACGAACATTAACGTCGCTGTGATGTATCTGC
>JABUQX010077302.1:32500-35102 GCA_015478945.1 Trachelipus rathkii
TCTTTCTCCCTCATTTTCTCTATTTATATTTGCTTCAATGGGAAGATCTCGTCCGACACACCTCCTCTTACTACCCTAAACTGCACCTTGTTCTTCACCAATCAGTCCTTCAGTCACTCGACGCACTCTTTCGACCAAAATACCAACATATTTCTTCCCTATAACACTCAATAAACTAATTCCCCTATAATTTCTACAGTTCCTTTTATCTCCTTTACCCTTATATAAGGGTACTATTACTGCTCTCCTTCAATCCCTCGGAACTATACCCTCCATAAACGCTTTATTACACAACTTCAAGATCCAATCAATCAGAAACTTGCCTCCATTCTTGATCATTTCACCAGTAATTTCATCTATACCTGAGATTTAGCATTTTTCACTTATCTCTGCTCTACCTGTATTTCCTTTTTTTCAATTATCTCGCTCTACCCCAAAATACCTATTCCTTCTTGCACCATCAAACCCACACACACAGTCACTATCACCTCTTCATTACTGCCAATATTATACAGATTTTCGAAGTGTTCTTTCCACACTCCCCTCACATCCATTTCATCAGTTACAAAAACACCATCCCTATTCATTATTCTGAGCAGGTTCCCCTTATTCTAATTTTTAACCTTTCGCGCTTCCTTCCAGAAGAGCTTCCTATTCCCTTGTATGTCCCCATTCATCCTCCTTCCAAACTGTTTATTTACCTCTTCTTTTCTCTTACGTACGCATCTTTTAGCATTTCTTTTTTCCTCCTTATATAATTCCAAGCATCTTTCTTTGAAACTTCATCATTTACTTTTAGTACATTCAATCACGCTTCTTTTTTACTTTTAACCACTTGCATCACCTCTTCATTCCACCACTCACTGTTAGCATTCTTACTTCCTACTTTAGCACATCCACATACTTCTTTGCACTGCTAACAATTGCTTCCAGATTTATTTAGTTTCAGACTTGTTCACATTCAACTAATTAACTTGCGAGCGTTCTTACACTTATCCTTATTACTTTGTTCACTAAACTTCTCACTCTTAATTTTACCCTCTTCCCTCCGTATCACCTTCCTCTCCATCCAAGTCCCCACTAACTTAATTTTACACAGAACAACATAATGATCCGATAATCCCATTTCTAAACACCTCACTGATTTAACATCCAACATATACTTCAACATCTTCTTCACCAACACAAAATCAATCATACTTTTCACTTCAATACCATCTCTACCTACACCAACTCTAGTATACTTATGGATACTCTTGTGTTTAAAGAAAGTATTACTTACACACACACACCTCTCTCCTCACAGAAATCCATCACCTTCCTACCATTCATTTTTTCCTGACACCCCAAAACCACCTGTTATACTATCCTTTTTTTGATCATATATATATATATATATATATATATATATATATATATATATATATATATATATATATATATATATATATATATATATATATATATATATATATATATATATATATATATATATATATATCTATATATATATATATATATATATATATAAATATATTTATATATTTTTTTTTATATACAATATATATAAAGTATATATATATATATATATATATATATATATATATATATATATATATATATATATATATATACTACATAAAATCCGTATTAATAGTCAATATTTAGGCCTAAAAGGGGTATTGGTACTACTGTATAATTTAAAACATCTTTAATATACATAAAAAGAGGTAATTTAAAAAAAAAAAAAAATTTTTGTTTTAAAACCGTTTTTTTTGAAAAAAAACCAAATTAAAAAAACCGTTTTTTTCACAACCCTATATATATATATATATATATATATATATATATATATATATATATATATATATATATATATATATATATATATATTATATTTATATAAATATATATAAATATATAATATATAAATATATATATTATTAAAGAACAAATAAACAGATTCTTTATTCCTTTCCAAATGAGTGCGTAAATATTAATATTATTCTTTAGATAATAATAAACAAAGTTTAAATCGTTAACAAAAAAGTGTGGGAAATTCATTTTTATTTTACCGTTTGAAAAATCTTTTTGCAGTCACAACTTGGATTCAGGTCTTGCCCCAGGTATTCAAGGACCAATAATTGGGACAATATTATATTGAAATTCACATACATACATACATACATACATACATACATACATACATACATACATACATACATACATACATACATACATACATACATACATACATACATACATACATAGTTTACATACATACATACATACATACATACATACATACATACATACATACATACATACATACATACATACATACATACATACATACATACATACATACATACATACATACATACATACACTCCACTGGTAATGTCGGACCTTAATTTAAACCTGGTTTTTGGAGTTTCCTCAGCTTTTATGAAATTTGGAAGGTTATCCGCTTTTGGTTTGTGGTGATATATATATATATATATATATATATATATATGAAGCGGCGCACTGTACCCGAAAGCTGTTTCACGATAAATGCGAAAACACAAACACCAACGATCGAAATTTGAACGAAGTACTG
>JABUQX010077303.1:0-25000 GCA_015478945.1 Trachelipus rathkii
CATTCCCCGAAACATGACCTCCATCTTCTAGTTGGCTCCTAGCTTTTGAATATACAGGGTTTTGGTCACAAACAAAATACATTAATAACAAAGACAATTTATTTTAGGTGCTAACGCTAATTCACACTAAAAAAAACGAAATGTATATTATATCAAAATTGTTAATCGAGTACAATTAAGAACAAATGCCTAATAGGTCAAAACATTCCCAATTCAGTACAATGAAAATCAAATTAATGCATTACAATTTTGCTGTCAGATTTGCATTGTCTTCTGTGTGCAGAATGTGACAATCACGTTGAAGGCTCCAACAATAGTCTGCATCATGTGTGTATCCCATCTTCCTTGGATTCTTTCTTCACATCAACCTGATATCTGCTTGGAAACCCTCCCATGTCCTCCCTATAACATCTGGGATTACGGAAAACCGACTAGGACTATGTAGGAAAAGAAAACTTTTATGCCTCATATTAGCTTTCACAATTTTGAAGTCTGAAAGCATTTTCTGTACGAGTTTTACATAGTTGGCCAGAAAATTTGGGTTGCCCAAAAAGTTCCTGAACCAACCAAGACAAAAACCTTTTCCAGGCAGATTGCTTCAATAACCAGTACAATGGAACTTTATGGAAATTGTCATCCCTTGATGATTTGGCGAATTTGAGGGCCTCTAAAGATTCAGCTTTGAGTTTCTCCCATGACTCAAACCCTGGAAAATTCGCAAATTATATTTGAAAAACATTCACCATCTTTGATCTAGGGCCCTAACAAAATTGCTTCATCCAGTCCTAGTATTGAACCTTGGAGTACGCGTGGGGACAAATAATTATATTCCCTGTCTACCCGTGGTTGCGCTATTAATGATATTTGATGCACCTTACATTTCATATTCCTCCTAGCAGCCATTACAACTTTTCTCTAGTAGTCTTCTTTACGCCCTTAACTATCCCACAAGCATAATGAACAACATTAGTATATTCCGTTTTTGCTGCCAGAGTAGTGTTGAACCCATCTTCAAATACAACGGAATAAAGACACTGGTGTTCCATCAATCTACGCTTTCTGGATAATATCTTCTTATATATCTTTCCATATCGATTGTTAGTCTGTGAAGTGACCTCTTGCAATCGATGCATTACTCCATTGCCATTGTTCAATAAAAAAAAAATAGAATATTGGAAAAGTATAAAGGAGAAAATGAAGAAGCTTAGATATAATGAACAACCAGTGGTCTATATCTCGTTGATTCGACGACGCTATGGTCAACATCTACTTGGCCAGCCAAACGGACTTGCTAAGCTCCCTTTTTTCAGTATGCTTTGGAGCATAAGTAGGCGCTAAGGAAACCACTAGGAAAAAGTTTGTACGACCTGCTAGGGAAAAAGAATATGACTTGAGGCTCAAGTAGCTTTCCAAAATATGCCATTAACCGACACCTACTGGGTTGACAGGGGAAACAATATTTTTCCACCATCGACCTCATAAAAGGGTATTATCAAGCAATTTGTTAGCCCTAGACAGAAGATGGTGAAATGTTTCAAATATATTTGCAGATTTTTTTTCCAGGGCTGAGACTAATGTGGAGAAACTCAAAGCATGGTAATCTTTAGTGTGCCCTCAAAATTCGCCCCAACCACTCATCAAGGCATGTAACAATTTCAGGTAAATCTCCAATGACCTGTTATTGAAGCATCTGCCTGGAAAGGGTTTGCTTTGGGTTGTTCAAACTTTTTGACTGAGCAACCAAAAAAATTCTTTGCCAAAACATGTAGAACTCGTACAGACCAGAAAAATTGCTTTCAGACTTACAAAGAAATATTGAGAATGCCTAAATATCGAGCATAAAAGTTCACTTTCTACATAGTCACTTAGATCGGTTTTCCGATATCTTAGATTCCAATAGTGAAGGACACAATGGGAGAGTCATCAAGATCTCAATTGTGATGGAGAAGGATCCAAGGAAGATGAGATACCAACATGATAGGCAATATATTGATTGAGATTCAACGTGATGTCACTATCTGCACACCAGAAGACAATCATTATAGACAGCAATTTGTTAATGCATTAATTGAGTTTCATGTACTGAACTTGAATTTTTTGCATCCTATTAGCATTTTTTTTAATTACTCATTATACAATTTGAATATATCTTCGATGTTTTTTATTGTAATAACGTTACAAACCTAACATAAATATGTTGTTATTAATGTATTTTTGTGACCACCCTGTATCCCAAAAACTAGAGATAAATCTAGGAAAATGGAGGTCATATTCGGAATCAGGGCAACATGTTACCTGTAAAATGACCTTCAAATGTTTGCCGCAAAAAATCTTTGTGGCCACGTGTCTTATATTTTACTTAAGTGTGTTACCAGAAGTGAAAAAGGATAAAATTTAGTTTTATTTTATTTAGTTTTACAACTTTTATATATATAGTTTTAATTTTTTTAATTTTGTTCTTTTGTTTATATTTAACAATCCTTTTTAAAATTCACTTGCAGAGTTTGAGATCGAATGAATATATATATATATATATATATTAGTATATATATATATATATACTATATTAAGTAGGGGTACTATACTATATATATATATACTATATTATAATACTATACTATATATATATATACTACAATATATACCTCATATATCTAGATTATACACTATACCTATATATATATAGGGGCCAGCTCCCGAAAGCATCATGCATGTAACATAAAAAATTTATGAACAGCTACAGGAAAATAATAACATTTTTTGATTTAGCAGAGCAAATTCAATCGAGAAACTTAATAAAAAAATTATTTTATCTAATAGTTTCATTAATATAATTACTAATATTAAGTGTATAATCTTAGATGTGGCAAGCATACAGTGTGATTGACCTTGAGAATCCCTTGCATTATTCACGAAGCAAGAGTTGCCCCAAATTACGCTATTTAATTTTAGCTTGAGAGAGCAAAATGTTATTTTTTCTTTTTATATCTTTTCTAGGGGGTTCGAGCCGACGACGGTGGGACAGGACAAGTCGCCCCCCCCCCTTCGTCCCTCGGCCAGAGCCGAGAAACCCCGGACTCATTCTCGTCATAATCTGAAAATCTTTCAGTATATTCTTTAATTAAAGAAGAAAAAAATCACATTTGGCACTTATTGCGTTGCTCACTCCGAACACTCAGCTCTCGTTCTTCTCAGAAACGCGTAATATTTTCAATACAATGGGTTTCAAAACATTTTAACTATTTTAATTTATAAAAGCGTTATCTTTTTTTTTTTTTAATTTCATAGATAAAAAATGTCTCCTGATTAATAAAATGTATATCTTATTTTCCAGTAGCTGTTATAGTTTTTAGATTACATGCATGAGGCTTTCGGGAGGCTGACCATTATTATATTATATATATATAATATATATATATAATATACTATATATAGTATATAATATTATATATATATTATAATATATATACATATATATATGAAATATATAATGATAATTATTATATTATTCTACTATATAATATATAATATAGTTAGTATAAGTATATATACCTATATATCTATATATCCATAAAGCCTCATGTCGATTATCCGCTCCGTTACGCTCAAACCAATTTTTTTTAAAAATCTACATAATCAAATAAAGTCTTGAATGAGATCTTTGTTGCACATGCGTGTTTTTTCTTTTTTTATTATTATTTTTTTTTTTTAACAATGTAGGGAATAAAAATATAAAAATTAAATTAACATTATACGTTTGAAGTAAAAAGTTATGTGTACAGTTTAATTAGTTAGAAGATCTAAACACATATAAGTTAATGTAAAGGTTATGGGTTGTATTCAGTTACATAGATTGTATTTTTTTTTTTTTTTTTTTAATTTTTTAGAGGTGTGAAAATATTTTATTTTAATCATAATTTCAATTTATTTTGTGTTTTCACTTCAATTTTATGAATGTGTTCGAATTCATGCAATCCATAATTTATGGAGGTGGAGGCGGATAAATCGACATGATTCATTATATACATACTATACCCTATATAATACTATAATATATCATACTATATACTTATATATAAATTATATATATATATAATATATATAACTATAATATTATATTATATACATATATATATATAGTTCCATTTTTTTTTTTACGACTCCGTCAGTTTGATTTTTTTTTAATATATGCTACTATATGATACTAAACCAATGGAATTCAATTTAAGTGGTACGGACATGATTCAAAAGTTCAAATATTTTAAAAATTTTTTAAAAATTCACAATATATGTTAAATATTTTTTCAAAATGAAATATCTCGAAAAGTACGACGCTTACAAAAAAATTAATTACATTTATCTATTTTTTTTTTTTTTTTGGATATCAGGTAATAAAGCTTATTACAAAAATGTAAAAAAAAAAAAAAAAAAAAAAAAAAAAAAAAAAAAGACGGGGCGACCGTTTCCATACCCCGTAGGGAGAGGGCGCAGGACCTCGCGACACCCAAATACCAAGAGCGGGCGTTCCGAGACCCTCCAGGAGGGGGAATAGTCCTACTGTTCGTTCCCGAAAAGCCGAGAGACCCCGACTCCTGCCATCTTTCGGGTTTACCCTTGGGTATTCCTTTAGTTTGAAAATCACCCCAAAAAATAAAAACAACAATAATTACCACATAAATTCAGGTTTGTAAAAAATGGTTGGATGATGTTTAGCAAAAACAAATTTGAAAAGTAAAGACTTCAATCGACTCCTAAATATTCAAACGAGTCCTTTATATATTTTTACATCATTCCGTTACCACTGAAAGTGATTGTTAGGATATATTCTAAAATATATTAAAAAAAACAAAAAAAATTAAAACTGACGGAGTTCTAAAACATTATTATACCCTAATACTAAATATATATATATTATATAATACTATTAATAATTTATATATACTTATACTTATATATATATAATATACTATAATATTATTATATATACTATAGGCCCTGTTAATGACCTTGAGGTCCGTTCAGTTTTTTTTTTTTTTTTTTTTTTTTTTTTTTTTTTTTTTTTTTTTTTCTTTTTTAAACATATTGCTAGTTATATGAAATACTACAATGAATTTTAAGTGGTAACGGACATGTTCCAAAAGTTCGAAATATTTTAAATAATTTATTAAAAATCACATTTAATGAATAAAATTTTAAAAATCAAATATCTCGAAAAGTACGTACTTACTAGAAAACCAATTACATATTGAATCAGAATATAAAGCTGAATGGACAAAAGATAGACAAAACACAAAAAAAATTATTTTCTTCATCAATGAAATAGTAAACTAAAAGTACGACACTTACAGACAAACCAATTGCATATTTGAATTCAGCGTATAAAGCTATACAAAATTAAAAAAAATAGTGCTCGAGCTCTACGGGGCACAGAAGGGGGACGTTTTCCATACCCCGTCAGGAGGGCTGAGGAACCCCGCGACCCCAAAGCAACCAATGGCGGCGGTTACCGGAGACCCTCCCGGAGGGAGGAAAATAGTCTACCCCTGTGTTCCCCTGAAGGCGAGAGCACCCGGACTCCCTGCCATATCTTTGCGGTTTACCCTTGGTATATCCTTAGTTTAAAAAAAAAATACAAAAATTTTAAACTGATTTTTCCGTAAAACGTAACTGTCCTATATATTCGAATTCATGTCCGTCAACCCTAAATTACTTGGAAATTACTAGAATATAAAAAAAAAAACAAAAAAAAAAAAAAATCAAAAACTGACGGAGTCGTAAAACTATTGGTCTTCAATTACTATAATTATAATATATATATAATATATATATATATAATATAATATATAATACTATATTTATATATATAATATTATATCGATATATTATATTTAATTACTTATTTATCATTATACTATACTAGCTATTGAAATTTGCTTCAAAAAAACTTTGAATTGTGAATATCCAAATCCTTCCTTATCGTAAGAGTTTAAATTACATTATATTCCTCCTTCTATAGACAATTATTATTTTTATCATTTTCCTAACAAAATACTTCTTTTCGCCATTGTTATTAAAAACTCCACAATCGAATTTCAATTATGCGTTTTAAACTTATCTATAATTTATGACCTGTTTAGGCTAGTGTACCCTAGCCATACCGTGGCATACACTTTAAACTCGTAGAATGAAACCTGACGGCTATATTTTAACACAATAACAGCGAAAACAATATGTTTCATTAGATTTTCTCCAAGAAATAAAAATACTAATTAAAAATATAAGGTTATGTTAGTAAGTCGAATATATTGTTGTGTAAAAAAAAATAAAATAACAAATTACTATTTTAGATGCAATAAGTCAATTTTTTTAGATCGCCCACTCCTCAGCAATGACGATTTGATCTGTAATGTATATGTAATTAACTATGCTTGTTTTTTTAGGTAACTACTTTTTAGTTAAAAAAGAAACTTAAAAAAATGAAATGAGTAAATAAATTATAATTTTTTTTAACTAAAGAGTACCCGAGAGTTGTAAATAGCAAAGATCGGAAAGAGTCGGGTGCTGGTCGGCCTATAGGTGGAAGACGGGGGCCTTCTCCCCCCTCTGTCACCCAACGGCTCCGCCCCCTATAAAATTAAATATACTAAGGAGATCCATGATTGGTCTTTTTTAGTTACGATCTATATGATATTTCCATATGAACGTTCCTAGATAACGTTGAAGATTTCTTGCTTATCGTTTTATTCAACAAAATACACATAAAATTAATTATTATATATATATAATATATAATATATATATATACTATATATATAATAGTATATATATATATATATATATATATATATATAATATCACTATATATAATATATAAAACATATAATATATTATATATATTTGACAAAATAATATTCAAATACATGTAAATGTTAGTTTTTTTTATATAGGTATTAAATCCACAAAAAACTAAGCGCGGGATATTATATTTCTCGTGTTTAAATTTCCCTTTCAACAAATTTGCTGTGGGTAAGATCAGTGGGAGAATAACCATATAATATATATATAATATATATATATATATATATTAAATATATATCAATAATTATACTATATATTTATTATATATTATATATACTACATATTATCAATATATATAGTATATATTATACTAGTATGTATATTATATATATAATAGCGAGTATTACGTTTACCAAAACAAATTTAAACATTTTAAAATTTATTAGCGACTAGTTTCGAGTGAAGAATACTTCTTTCCCATTTTCAAGGCTGACAAATACAATGAAAAATTTTATTCAAAAAAAATATTAAATACAATTAATAATAATTTAAATAATATAAATTTGGAATGAACAAAAACATTCAAATGTATTAATGATTTCAATATTATGCAGTAAATAGACCCCACTTTAAACAAAATTTTGATTTTCAATTAAACACGTCGGTTTGAGATGCAATATACAAAGGATCTCTAACAAACTGAAGATCGGGATTCCTCAGTTTCTGGGACAATATTCCAAAAATGTGGTATCTCATGTACTATGCGTGCCCTTCTTGAAGGCTATGAGCAATTATGCTGAATTAGGGAGGATACATTAAATTGTTGTCTTAGAGTCCTAAATGAAATACACTTTAGCTCAGCTCAATAAGTGTGGAATGCTTCGTATGTCCATTCCTATATAGCGTGCATCGCAGTCCACCGCATTTGTAAATGATAATTTCTACTGCATGAGCATAAAATGTAATGAGTTTAGGGCGGGGGAATTCATAATATTGGTAAATTACTTTCACTGAGAAATATATAGGTATTTTTAAAAACTTGGAAAGTAGTATATTAATTTAGAATTTAATTATGAACTTTGTAACTCATTCTCCCAGAAAAGGCAACCTATATACAAAATATCTTAGGAGCTGTTAAATAGCTTGAGATTTGTCTTTTACAAATTTTGCTGAAAGTAATATTCGAAAAAGTTGATACAAATAAGAAATTTCCATATCACTTTATCTACATATATATATATATATATATTATATATAGATATATTAATTTATATTATACTATTATTTATAATATATATACTATAATATATATATAATATATTAATTAATATATTATATACCAATGGCATAGGCAGCGGAGGCAGGGGGATGCCGCCCAAAATCTTGGCGAAATACAAAAAAATGACTATAGCATGTGACGACGTTTTAAAGGTTTATTAGTAGAAAAACTGAAAAAGATTAATCAATCGATTAGATAATGAAGCGAGTAATTCAAATTACTAAGTTGTATTATAAAACACATTCTTTCTATAGTCTTTAATGTGTTTTCGTTTTTACATTGGCTTGAAGTCAACTAGTTCTCTCCTGCTAGAACTCTCAGTATTTCGATAGCATTTGGCGGCCAAAGCTGCATTATTATATATAAATCTTATATATATATTATATGATCAATCAACTTTGCCCCCCCCTAAATCAAATCCTGCCTACGCCCTGTTTGTATATTCTATATACTATTATTATATAAATATATCAATACTATATATATATAATAATATATATATATAATATAGTATATATATATATATATATATATATATATACTATATAATATATATATATTAATACTATATAATCACTAACCTTTGCCCCCCCTAAGAAATCCTGCTACGCCATGTATATATATTATATTTATATTATATATATAATACTATATATATTATATACTATATATATATATATAATATATATATAATAGTTTATTATATATAAATATTAGTTACCTTAATAATATTTATATATATATCTATATATTATAAATCAATCAACGGAAGCTTTTCATATTCGTTGTGCTTGAAGTTTTTCTATGAGAGATACTCTTTCTTACGACAGTTTCAAAATTTAACCTATTCTACTAACAATTTTTATAAATAGTTTTTTTCTTTTTTTCGATTAAACATATGCCAACCTAATATCTTACAAACCGATGTGTCTTTGACATTGCCAGCCTCACGTACCAATGCTCTTCACGCTCGTTTTAGGAAGATCGCTAAACCAAAAACGTTTCCTCAACTTATTAATATCTTTCTATCCTTTATTCAATAGGCAAACTCAATTGGCACATTTCTTAAACCAAAGAAAGCATTTCTATGGGCTGAAACTCTGACATGGTTTATAAATAAATGTGGCCAATGGTACGTCAATTATGTAATTCAAACTAGCCTACAGCTGAAGATGCGAGCCTTCAAGCACAAGACAATTTCCTTTCAAGCTAATCTCCACATCTCTCAACCAGAGAATGCAGCCATCAGAGATTACTCGGATATTACAAAGAACCCTATATCTCTTCGGAACTTCTACATATGAGGAGTTGAAAATTTATAAATCTTCATTCGTAAAAAAACTTAACCTATTTCTTTCCTTTGTCACTTCACATTTTACCTGAACTCTCTCTCTCTTCCTCTCTCTCTCTCTCTCTCTCTCTCTCTCTCTCTCTCTCCTCTCTCTCTCTCTCTCTCTCTCTCACTATTAGATATATATATACTAATATATACTATAATACTATAGTATATATATTATATATATTAAATATATAATATAAATTATATATAGTAATATATATATATATATAAAATATACTATATCATATATATAAAAATATATTATATATTATATATTATATATATACTATAATAATACATATTATAATATATATTCATATATATATAGTATTATAATAATAATATTATATAGCATACTATATATTATATATATACTACTTATACTATATATCTTTCACCTTATTAATTTTGTTTTCCTTGTTTATTTAATTCTATTTATATATATACTATATATATATATTATACTATTATACTACTATATTATATAATATATATTATATACGATATATAATTAATTTATATAATTATATATATAAACTATATATTATATAATTATTATACTAATATATTCTATTTTATATATATATATTATATACATAGTGTTTAAAGATGGTTTTGCTATAGTAAATCATGTATTATTATAATTATCACCACAATCACTGTTATTTCAAAGTTAAAATTTGTTCTTATATTTTTACATTTAACACCACTCAACCACTCAATCTTATAATTGGATATATACACTCCTAGAACTCATTTTTCGCGGTGTTTTTCTCGTGTCCTCCTGTACCTCATGTTTTCGGCGTTTTTATGTATTTCAAAACTAATTTTTGAACATTTTTTCGTATCAAGTTTCTACCAATTTTTTTTTCGAATATACTTCAAACTGAAATTAACATATGATGGATAGATTATACGCACAAACATGCACAATAAAGTTTTTTGATTTTGGAACAATTGTCGCTCAAGCACTGTCCGAATTTCAAAAAACCCTACTATTTATTTTCTTAATTCTGAGCACCCAATTTCCAAAATCAAAAAACTTTACGTGACATTTTGCGTGCGTAATAAGACACATCTATGTAATATTTCAAGTTTAAAGTAATTTCGAAAAAAAAATGTAGAAAGTTGATACCTTTTAAATATCAAGAAGATACTCGGTCGAAATTTAAGCGCACATGACTACCAACACACAAAATCATACATATGTACATATACAGACAGGAAATTGTGCACACAATAAGTTGCTGTTAAGTAATGGGGTCCCATCAAAATTGTCTTAAAATTAAGAATTTTATTGTCCATTTTAGGTGGGGGCTAAAAATTCCGGGTTCAAAAATCTCAAATATTAGATTCCTCCCCTTTTTTTTATATATGAAAATGTTCATTATTATTAATATATATCTATTATTATATATATTATATATATATATAATATCATACTATATTTTTTATGATTTATTATATAGAATATAATAAGTAAGTATATATACCGTATAAATAATATATATATATATTAATATATAGTATGCAAAGTGGCGGGGCCTTGAAAAAAAAGACTATACTACATAGTATATCACAAAACTATATAAATATATCAATAAAATCTACATAACACAACTGTACTTTATGTACAAACCTCTGAAAGCTACATCAATAAATTTACTACAAATATATAAGTATATCCACAAAACCTTTATATATATATATATATATAATACTATATATTATAAAAATTATTGACTATAAGAAAAAAAAAAAATATTCTTTATATAATATATAATATAACTATTTATTATATATATATATAATAATATATATATATCTTATATAATATATATATATATATGCTATATACTATAACATATATATAATAATATATAATCATATATTTTAATATAGATATTATACATATTATTTATATAGCTAAAAGGGCGCGGCCATGAAGACAAAAAAATATTGCAAACCCAACAGTCACTTTCGATATGATTAAGAATTAATGTGTGGTGGGAAATATCTGAAGCATTGTACCTATTGATAGAATAAGTAAAAAGGATCTCTGAAATCTGATCAATTTAGTCACCTCTTAGGAGTTTTAGAGTTTGGCTTTTAGAAATATGATTATTTTATTTTATTCAATTTATCAAAAAAGTATTAAAAATTTAGTTGTATTGTTTCTTCGCGAAAAATATAAGAATAACCAATATTAAATAATATCTTTAATCAACTGATTACAAATGATTTTCTTAAATCCGCAGGAAATTTTGTTTTAAAAGAAATTCCAATCTCAACCATCCATAAGAATCCAAATAATAAGGTAAGAAATATAAATTGTAAATATTTATATATAATTAATTTAATTAAATAAAGCATGGAATATGAAGCTTAATCTTTAATTACATACATATATTATATACATGAGTTATCATATATATTATATTATAATATATATATATATATATATTAACATAATTAATATATACATATACTGGGATTCTATAACATCTATATATATATATATATATAAACTATATAGCTACCTATATTATATATATCTGTTCAATATATATACTATATATATAATATCATTACTATATATTACTAATATAATATAATATATATATATATATAATATATATATTACTTATATACTATATATATAAATATATATATATATACGATACGTATATAAGTATATAATATATTTACTATAATATATATTATACATATTATATTATATATATATATATATATATTATATATTACTATATATATACTATATATATATATATATATATATATTATAATATATATCTAATAATTTATACACATTATACTTATAATATATATATATCCATACACATATACAAATACACCTAGAAGCTAGAATATATAACCTATATCATATAACTACTATAACTATAACTACTATAACTAATATGTTCATCATATTAATATATATATTATATATATAATATAATATATTAGTATATATATGATACTATATATATACTATATTATTAAGTATACATAGTATATATATCTATATATATAATTAATATATAGTATATATAAATATAATATATATATATATATAAACTTATAAATATATTACTATATTATATACTATATTTATTCTACATTTACTGATCATTATATATATATACTTATATATATTAACTTATAGGATATATATAATATATTATATATAAATATGTTATCGCTATTTATACTATATATTATTTATATATACTTATAGTATATATATAATATATATATACTATACTATATAATAATTATATATATATATTAATATACTATATATCTATATTATATTATCTATATATATATATATATATATATATATACTACTACTATTATATATATATTATTATACTTATATATATAGCTATATATCATAATATATATATAATAATATATATATATATAACCAGTATTATATATAGTATATATAATAAATATATAATATATAATATCTATAATATATATATATATATATAATACATTATATATATATATTATATATAACGTATATACTATTATACCTATATATAGTATATACGTTATATAAGCTCCATCATCCCTCATTCTCGCTCGACACTAACCCTCTAATATCTCATCGCCCATCAAAGTCATTCATTCGATGATATATATCCGTATACTATCTGACTCTACAATAAGTGAGATAAGATACTATATCCCACTTATCCTGTTATATATCTATTTACAGTATAATGTTAGATATACTATATACTTTAAAAATATAAATTGATTTTAAACTTACTTTATAATATCTATTATATATATACTACTATATATATCACCTTTCTCACCAAGCGCCATAACGTCCTTCATCCTCTATTATATATTTATTTATAGTATTATATATTATATATATACTATATTATATAATAATCTAATTAATATACTATATATACTAATTACTACTATATACTATATTTATACTTATAGCTATATAATATATATATATATACTAATATATAGAGTATTATATTATATCATATATATAATATATCATATCATTTATCTCATATATATTATATATAGATATATATACATTATATATAATATATTCGTGCCCTATATACTACTATATATATATATATATATACGTATGACGATATATAATATACTATACTTATCATGTACTATCATCGCTATACTACTAATATTATACTCACTATATACTATATTATTTGAGAATGTTTCTCCATCCCATCAAGTAAATTCGGACAGAGAAAATCGTTAACAAAATTATTATTCAATATTTGAACACATAGCGGATCTTCAAAATATAAATATATTAATTCATTATTATTTATAATTATTATTATCTATTATTATTATTATATTTATATTATTATCATATTATTATTTTATTATTATTATTCATTCATTACTTATTATATTATTATTATTATATTATTTATTTTATTATTATTATTATTAATATAAGACTATTAGTTCTAACATATCATTATATTATTTTATATTATAGTATTTTATTTATTGATTATTATTATTATTATTATATTATTATTGTATTTTATTATTATATTATTATTCAGGTATTATTATTATATATATTCTATTAGATTATTATTATTATTATTATTATTATTATTATTATCTATATATTATTATTAATTATTCATATTATTTATTATTCATTATTATTATTTATTATTATTATATATTATTATTATTATTATATTTTATTTTTATAATACGTAATAATAATAATTAATAATAATATAATAATAATACATAAATAATAATATTAATAATAATAAAAATATATAATCAATAATAATCAATAATATATAATATAACATAATAATAATCAATAATTTTATTATTATCATTTATTCTAATTTATTATTATCTATTATCATTATTACTTATATTATTATTATTATTTTATTATTTACTAGTAAACACAAATTCGTTCATGTTTTAATATAAGTAGCACAGTAGAGAAAATCATAATGAGTAGGACTTGGTAGTAGATAAGTATAAAACCTTTCCTTATGCATTCCAGAGGTGATATTCTTCGAGCAAATAATTATCACGTAACATCTTAAGAAAAAATACTGTTTGGTCGTTACTACCAAAGACTAGCAACCCACAAACCCAACATCTGTCACCATCATTCGAATATGAATAATTTGGATACCTCGCGGAGGAGGAAATGCTCAGAGTCGTTTTATACATTTGCATTTTTGTGCAACTATAAAAACAACAAATATTCTTTTTACTATTTCATTATTATATTCACTTTATTTTTACATTATTATCTATTATTATATTATTATATTTATTATTATTTATTACTATATATCTCTATTATATCATTATTATTAGTTTATATTATTATTATTATGTTTTATTATTATTCATCATTATGTTTAATTATCTTTATTATTCATTATTATATATTACTTATTATTTGTTTCATCATTATCTCATTATTATTGTTCATTCAATTATTATTATTCTATTATTGTTACCTTTATTATTATTAATTTTCTCTCTCTTTTTTTAATGATTATTATTTATTATTATTATTATATCGATCAATTATTATCCATTATTTATTATCTATTATTACTTATTATTTATTATTACTTATTTATTATTGATCTATTATTATTATTATCTATTCAATTATTTTTAATTTATTATTTCTACTCTATTATATCTATTATTTAATATTATTATTCATTTATTATATTATATATTATTATTCATCATTATTATTATATATAAAGATTGAGCAGTTGCCTGGACAATCTCAGGGAGCTACGGCGCCCAAACACTTACGAGGAATTCATATATTTCACCACACCATCTCTTAACCTATGAATGATACTTATTCTTCACGAGCTTATAAAATAGACACTGTAATGAAAAAAATTCTCATCCCTCTCTTCTCTCTCTCTCTGCTCACTCCTGTTCTCTCATCTCTTCTCTCTCTCTCTTTCTCTCTCTCCTCTCCTCTCTCTCCTCTTCTCTCTCCTCATCTCGATTTGACAAGAATGAATTTTCTGTTCAGCTTATTAAAATACTGTATACAAAATATGATTAAAGATTTTTGTAGTTGCTTCTTTAGTTAAAATTTAACAAACAACATTAGACACTATTTGTTCAATCCAAATTCGCCCATAGTCTTCCCTAAAATAAAAACAAAGGAACTTAATTATTAGTGTATCCCTTATAATATATATATATACCTATATACCTACTTCATATCACTATAGTATATACTTACTTATACTTACCTACCTATATCATACCCTAGTACTTAATATACGCTTCTATATTTATCTAATCTAATATACACTTATCTTATACTATATAGCTAGTTATTCATAGTATATACAGTCCGAACCTCTCGCGAAAAACGCGGGAGTTAACGTCCTGACCCCCCGCCGTTATTAAGGACCATCGCGCCATATAAACTTAACCCCCATACATATCATTACATTTAACAACTTTTACCTTTGAATATAAGTGAAATATAACATCAGCCACGCCACCAACTATTTCTTCTTCAGATCCCTTGAACCCATCTCACATTTGGAATAATATTTTCAGATAATTAATAATTTTTTAAAGACTATCAAACATATTTTTATTGCTCAAGAACAATATAACAGAATTACAGATAGGAAGTAAAATACTGTACATTTCTTAACCCTTGGAACAAAAATTCTATCTATGAAATCAAACATATAATGTTCATACATTTTTCTTTTATCATCAACTTCTTACCACCCGCAATTTTTCGCAGACGTCCCCTTCGATCTTCTGATAATCGTAACCCGTAATGTACGAGGACCGACTGCCTATCCCTGTATAATCATACTATTTACCCCGACTACTTACATATCTCTTACATTACATACATCCATATATCTATATCCTACACCGGCACTCACATCATACTAGCTCTATATATAAGACATACTGATACACGTCATATTAATCACTTATTCACTATCGTACCTACATTTATAATATTGTTATCACTATACCATGTATACTATATTATATATAGTACTTCACAGTATAGTCTAAGTATAGTCTACTTTATCTCTATTATACTCACATTACATATACTAATTACTATAATAGATATATATTCACTTATATATTAATATTATATTATATTATACTTAATACTATAACTAGTGATAATTAATACTAACTATAATATCATATACTGATACTAATATTATCAGCTATACTAGTAGTATCTAGTCTATTATATATGTGATTGTGCTGTGTACTTGTGTGGTGTCGTGGTTTGTTGTCTTGTGTGTCATTGTAGCACAAAGCGTTTATGGAGGATATTATTGCGATGGATTGGAGGAGAGCAGTAATAAGTACCAATAAGCGGATCTATCGCGTGTAACTGTTAGATAATAACAGGCGTCGGAACTTAGTTCTCTATTGGAGATGATTCCTGCTGGCTGGGTAAGGATATACTGGGTCTCGGCCTTACTTTTGCTCGCGCTGCAAAGCGTCGGACGTTGCAGCTGTGACGACTTGAAGGACCTGACTGTGTGTAAAGAACAACGGTTTGAGCATTTAATGAACATGGTTAGAGGATGTTTGGCATCCAAAATTCTTAACATTGAAGCAAATGATTGAGAAAATGAGAGAAAGCATGAACAATACTCGTATTAGTTTATGATTTGCAACAGGGCAAAGAAATCTCACTCCACAAAATTTCTTTGTTCTTATGTTATTATAAGGTAAGGTTCAGTCGTAAGTGAAATCTATTACATTATATATAAATCACCTCTACTAGCCTATAGTATACTACATACTAACCACTATACTATATAACTAATATGATTATACTCTGTTCTATAATACTTACTATTAGTAGGTATATATAGTCTATAATATTCTCGCTATATGATATACTACTCTACTACTAATACTGTATATATAATATTTTAAACTGATCAAAAGACTAGCAAATAAACTACACATATAATACTATACCAGTTCCTACTAATTTCTCCTAGTTCCTTTACATACTCTACGTTTGGATATCATTTTCAAACTTCCTGTATTCACCAACCTGCTCAACATAACAAAAAAACTGCTTGCCCAGCCTCCTATTAAAACAAGTCATCTCAAACACCACAAATTATACGTATAACCAACAGCCATGAGCTATTTTAACGTCACCATCTATTGAACAGTCTTTTCTATCCCTTCTAATATAAGCCACATTCCAAATGCCACAAGTCCTAGGAAGGCGGCAACAGAACAGGAGGAATACAAGCTATCCTCTTCTAAAGATTTCACGCACTTACTGTCAATTATCGACCACAGCAAACGAAACATTAACCAGGCTCAGATACACAGACTATAAAACCTACGTTTTAAGTAAGTAATTAAGTTCTTTCTTATACAACCTCCTTACACTTCGAAGAGACGTCCGGAACCTAAAGGCAAAAAAATATACTTTATTATGAAAACCAATTCAGCCCTATGTTTATTACAATACCTATTTTCTCACATAGAGACCACACCGTCTAGACGCAATTGCCTGTACCCCGAGGAGAGGAGACGACGAGAGAGAGAGAGAGAGACCGTGACGACGTCGAAGAGAGAAGAGAGGACATCCGTTATAAGTCGCCGTTCGAGATCAGCACCTGAGACGACCCGACCGCGGACGACACGGATCGATTCGAGACGAAATCTCCCCGAGACGACGGAGAAATCGAGAGAGTGGCGAATTACCCGGAAAGTACGAGCCTTCTGCTATTCATGAAAGCAGAAGTGTGCAACGAGGTTCAGCACACTACGTACGCCGCAGGTGACAGGAGCCTCCGCATCGCGGTGTGCAACGCACTTCTGATGCGGCCCGCGGTGCGCAATGCGGTTTGGAAAATTCGCGTGCTCCCTTCAACCATCCTTGTTGAAAGTTACCGTTACCAAAGAACTCTGACAGCATTGCCCAGCCATTTCAGATAGCGAAGACTCTTAAGACTTCTAATCCGAAGTTTTAATCCCTTTTTTACAACACAGAATTTGTCCAATTTACGAGAAAGAAGCAATACCCATATAATCCACATTATCAGAATCCTCTCCTTTCTCCCTTCTTCTCCCTTCATGCTCCTCCTCGTCTTCTCCTTCTCTTCCTCTCTTCCCGCATCATCATCCTCCAACCCCCCCCGACCCCGCCGTCAAGCCACCCCCTCCATTGTCTGCACCGTCACCACCTGCCAGCCCTCCCTCGCACCGGACACGCGCGATCATCCGTATTCGCAGTCCGCGTTCTCCAACTGGCCTTCTCGCCTCTTCCTCTTACCTCACAACCTCACATGCCATCTCCCGCCGCCACCGCTATCCTTATCCCAGTGCTCCTCCAACGCCGCCATCTCAGCAAGCCGCGCTGCCGACTCCTCCAGCCAGCCCACGCCCCTCAAGCACCCGCTACCCTCCCGCCTACCTACTCTGACAAGCACATCTCCTCTCACCCGCCCCCGCCCAAAAAAACAGTTCTATCGCCCACACCTCACACCTCACCTCTGGTACACCTCCTCCTTGCACTACTCCAGCCCGCCCGCCTCTACTAAGCCATACGATATACAGCTCCTTTGTCCAACATCCCTCCAGGCGCGCAGCGCCGCGTCACCAACACCTACTCGATCGTTTCCTCATCGTTCCGCCTAATCTCTCCCCATCCAGAATCCCTCTACTCGCGCCTCATGACACTCCACCTTTCTACACATGCATACTCTTCACTGCCACTGCCAACCCCTCGAGTCCTAACGCCATCAACATACGTCGCTCCTCCTCACGAGCGCTCCTCTCTGGCGTTCCCACTCATCTAACCTTCCAACCCCACCTTCGCGCCGCTCGCTCCTTTGTTCGCGCCCCTGCTCTCGTCTCGTCTCTCTCTTCTCCTTCTCTCTCTCTCTCTCTCTCTCTCTGCTAGATTTGTGTGATAATATGTGTGAAAAGGGAGGATATAGAAAACATAGAAAAGCAGAGACATTGAGAATCCACATGGGACTACCAAGACTGGCCCAGTCAAACATCAAAAGTTGCCATTTACTTTCAATGGCTCTTCCCATATTTACATTTTATTCATGCAAATAACCCAATTATACATACAATAACCCAATAATACATTGAAAATGGCAAAGAATCACCATAGAAATGAGGAAGTTTGAACTAAAAGATGTGGAAAATGTCAATAACAAACTATCCAATTTGAAATAAAGACGCAACATTCTGAAACATAAAATAAAAATGATTGAATATGTTAAAGCAAATATGTAATATCTAATCAAATGGGTATTATATTAATTAATTTATCAGTTTATTTAAATATTTATTGACTTATTTATTCATAATTTTATTAATTAATCTTTATATCTCTTTCAGAGGCAAATGGCATACTCCAATCGAATACCTAAATGTAGTATTTGCACAGCTTTCTCAGAGACTTTGAGTGTCAATCGTGGCCATTCATTTTGCCGTGATTGCGTCAGCGAATTTTGTTGTCCAATATGTCGTAAAACTGCAACAGAAGGAGACGTCAACGTATTACTCAACGGGAGAACAGTGTCTATGATGGTGAGACTTTTACAACAAACTTCAAACCAAAGAGAAAGAGAAGAACCAACATCTTCACAGACCTGCCTGGATGGTAAGTTATCCCACATTGCCCCTATATATATATATATATATATATAAATAATTATACAATATGATTATATATATATATATATATATTATTAATTATAATATATATATAATATATATATATGAGAGAGAGAGAGAAGAGAAGAGAGGAGAGGGGAATAAGTGGAGAGAGAGAGAGAGAGAAGAGAGAGAGAGAGAGAGAGAGAGAGAGAGAGAGAGAGAGAGAGAGAGAGAGAGAGAGAGAGAGAGAGCGCACTTGTCTTTATAATATTTTCTTTTAATTAAAGTTCGAAGGCTTTAAAGGATAGTCTATAAAGGGAAGATTTTTAGACGTGTATGAAAGAATACGACTAATCTTACCAGAGTTAAGATTAACGGGATTTTCTATTCACACACACACGCACACACATCTTACCAGAGTTAGGATTAACGGGATTTTCTATTCAAACACACACCTACACACACACATGCACACACATCTTAACAGAGTTAGGATTAACGGGATTTTCTATTCACACACACACGCACACACATTACAATTTGATGTAATACACTTAACTATATAACTACTTCGAGAACTGCTTACACCAGGATTAAATACTTTTAGAGTAGAGAAGCAAAATGGGAAGCAGCTTACGAATAGAAGAACATTTGGGAACCTAAGAAGTTTTTCAGACAAACTACTTAAAACATCTTCAATAAAGATGAAAAAAGTTGGAAGAACTTCCATTAAAATCTCTAATATATTTAATATATTTTTCGATGGAGCGCTTGAGTCTGTGCTAATATACATAACATTCCTGTACACGTCTTCGAGATCTTGAATCTCCTAACTTCGATGTTTCTGTTGGGCTAAAATCTTTCCTACTACTAAAATTATCTTGTGTTTCTGCTACTCTTCTCCTAACATTTTCACGTTCTTTTGACTATCTTACTACTTCTAATGAGACTTACTTCTTTCCATCCAAATGCTGAGATCCTCTATTTAGGGATTTCAACGTACACACACTGATGGTTGGGCTCTTGACACTGGATGCGGTGGGGAGGAGGCAAAAATTCAGCTTCTAACAATCTGGAAACAGTTAACTTAAGGACCTACACATTTCAGATCGTCCTAACAATTCTTGAATACGCTTGACTTTTGTTTCACCCACTACTCCTTCTCGTTATAAATACACATTTTCCTCTATTGGGTAACTCTGACCAAATTATAGTCTTTTAAGCAATATATTTTTTCTCCAGAGTCTCCATGCTAACGTAATTCTGGCTTTAATCGGCTAATTGAGGGGCACACTCCGGTCATTGCCCGGCCTCCGGAATGAATCCGTCATGGACTCTGGGGATGCTTCGATATCAGTAGAAGGTAGCGTCGCAGAGGATGGGATCAGCAGATCAAACCCGATCTGTTTCAATCTTTCTCTTCCCCAAAAACCATGGTTTGATGGAGTTTGTTCTCGCTCCATTCAGGAGAGAGACATTGCGTATCGGGCATGGAAAAAACTCTCGTTCTGCTATCACTCTTACTAATTTTATAATACTCTTACTAATTACTTGGATGGGCGTCCTCTTCCCCTTTCCTGTTAACTGTGGTTTTCGCAAGGTTTGTTCTATCTCCAACTTTTAAATTCCTACTTTTATCTTCAACGGATCTCCTCAGCTGTTCACTTTCAACTCTGTTCACTCTTTTGCCCATGACTCAACTCTCCATTCTTCAACTTATTTCAAACCTGCTACCTCTTTTGCTTCTAGAGTTGCCTCTCGTCTTCAGCTTTCCGATTCTATTCTTGCCGATGTGGATGGGATTTCCCGGTGGGGTCACCGCAACCTTGTAAAATTCAACTCTTTAAAAACTCAACTTCTCTACATCTCCCTCTCAAAAACACCTCCTAACTTTCCTATTTGATTCGACGGCTCTTACGTCTCTCCTGTGAATAACATATACTTTCTTGGTCTTAAGTCTTAACATAAACAACAAATTGTCTGGGAAACCTCATACTATGTTGCTAAGTGGCTCAAGAACTGGGATTCTGTTTTCTAGCGATTGGCGGGGATTTTTTTTTCCCTCTGCACAGCTATCCAGTTATATTAAGGGCTTTATTCGCCCTTGTATGGAGTACTGTTCTCACATTTGGGGAGGCTCCGGCTCCACCCTTCTATTGAAATAGTGAGTGCTAAAGCTAAGAGACTAATAAACTGTCCTACTTTCATAACTCTCTGACCATCTATCTCTGCGACGTAACGTTGCGCTCTATCCTTTTCTATTGGTACTACGGCGGCAGATTTGCTCGAGGAAGTTGACTCTCGCATTCCACACATTGCGTCACCTCTTAGCCAAGGAGTCCTTTCTTCGCACGATTTTGCATGAAGTATTTGCGAACCCAAGACTTGTTCGTTTGTGGTGCCCTTTTTTCCCATCTACTTCTGTTTCGTGAACTCTCTTGCTCTTCTGTTTTTTCAACTATATTAAATCTTCCTCTCTTTAAAGCCCACGTTGGGCTCACCTGAGAACTTTGCGTTTAGACTGGGGATTGGGAGGTTTTGTTTTTTCACTTTGTTTTATATTTTCCGCCCCCTCCTTGAGAAGGGCCCAGATCGTGAGTGTGGGATCTGTAAAAGAATATATATATATATATATATATATATATATATATATATATATATATAATATATATATAAATTTTTTTTATTTTTTGTATGTATAATATATATAAAAATATATATATATATATATATATATATATATATATATATATATATTATAAAAGGATTTTTTAGCTTGATCGGGGTGGTCAATTGGCTATCAACATTCAAATAAAATCGAACAAAATGTAACGGACTAAAAAGTAACGGAGAAAAAAATAACGGAACTTATTCGGAGCGTTACATGAAAGAAAAAGTAACGAGTTCGTTACTCCGTTACTGAAAAACTAGTTCCGTTAGTAACGAAGTAACGGAGTTAACGATGCCCACCTCTGTATATTATATATATACTTTCTTGTCAACATTTGCTCCTCTCCTACGAGAATGGCTAGCCTCTAGTTATTGTGCCACACAAAAGATGGGTCCAGAGATTCGTTTAAAAACGTGAAGTTGTATCTGATGTCTCCGTCAAGGCACGGACTCTAGCAAGAAAATATCTATGTCGTTCGTTAGTCTGGGAAAAGAATATCTGTGGGGGGGAATGTTTTTATTATTTAATTTGTTTCTTTAGAGAGGATGGCCTAGAGTGGAAACGGGACAGCATTACGCGGGTTTGACGACCAAAGTTTATTTCTGTAGGGCATATTTTTGGGTGGTTATCCGTTTTGGAGTTGTTGTTATTTGAATAAAGGAGATTCGTTCTAGTGTTATTGTGTGTGGAATGAGAGTATTGGGTAGGGTGGGAAAAGCATGTTGTTTTAATGTTTGATGCAGAGGGGATCTATTGAAAATGATTTACTATAAAATTGACAGCCTATCATGTCAAGATGGACTTTTAAATGGAGAATATTTGCTTCAGGTAGTAAAGGATGGATGTGTGTGAAGGAAAGGCAGCCTGTTATTATCCAGCTTATTTTCACGGTTTTAAATTTTATATTGATTGATGCCTATTCCAGTTCAAGCAGGCATAATTTAGGAAGGGGCGGATGTATTGTCTGTATACTATTATGAGAGTTTCTTTTGTGTGGCTAAAGCTTGTTCAAAATGTTATTAGTTTCATTTAATTAATGTGTGGCTCTTGGATGTGATATATTGTATATGAGGGGTTATTCATATAGTTATAAGGTCAAACATAGAATGGTGGGTTGTTTGCTGAAATGGAGTCTATTGTTTGATAGGGATATCGCTGGGTGGGTGCTAGATTCTCTTCTGTCTGGTGCGAGTAAGGTAATAGTGGATTTTTGAGGTGATGCAGTCATTCTGTTCTGTTGGTTTATATATTGTTGCAATTCTCTACATGCAATATTTATAGAAGGACTTTAAACTGTGTTTGTTAGGTCATAATCATCCTTGAGCTGTGAGACCGGACAGGAAATTTGCTATTATTTTTTTGTCTTTGATTTTTTTGTTTGTGATTAAGAATTTGTCTATAAAATGTCGACGGGGACTGTATCGAATCCCTTGCTGATGCCTATTTTACAAGGATAGTAGTCCAAAGGGGATGAAACTCGTGAGAATGTGTTGAGTTGTATCAGTTAGGAGTGTGGTAGCAGAGTACTTTTGTCAAAAACCATGTTATGAGTCATCTGATAGTGGGATAAGGGGTAAGGGGGTAAATTCTAAAGAAGATTAATTTTTCAAATTTTCAAATACTTTTCCAAACTTTTCAAATACTATAGGTCTGTACGAAGCTGGATTATTAGGTGTTTGTTTGGTTTTAATTAAGGTATTAATAAGGTATTTAATAAGGTATTTAATAAGAGGTTAACATCTATCACTTCCAAAAAGAATAGAGTGGTTGAACCATATCTCACACGCAACTGCCAACAGCTAAACATAATATAGCAATTAAGGACTGTAACGAAATACAGGACTCTCAGACTCTCACGATCTCAATTCACACGCACACACACACCACCACAGATACCAACTACAACACGCAAAATAATATGCTCTCAACAGTCCTCTCCACACTCCTATAACGATGAACCGTATCCTTATAAGGAGAGCTCAATCACACATCACACTCGCATGCCAAAACAACAAAACAAACCACAATACTATATACTACGCACCGCTCGAATAGAAGCTCCTCTATAACCAAGACATTGCGTTAATATCCACACTCTACACGCCGCTCCTACACCAAATATAATCTCTGCTCTACGTTATAAGAGGAGTTAAATTAGAGATTCCGTGAACATATCTACTATGACATCAGCCTA
>JABUQX010077303.1:32500-38355 GCA_015478945.1 Trachelipus rathkii
GTTCTCTCTCTTCGATCATGATCACCAATACTCGTCTTCTTCTACATATACCCTTACAATAATACTACTTTTTCATTCTATCTAAAATCATAAACATAAACAATTCAATTATCTACTATATGACGTAAATACCGTTTCGTGCAATCTCTATACTTCACGTACATCTACTCTCTCTCTCTCTCTCGTCGTGAATCTCATCTTTCTTCTACTCAATTTCTCTTAATATATCACTACTAGACATACATTAACTTCATACTACTACGTCTCTCTCTGCTTCTTGTATTACAAGATAAATCTATGATTTATAAAATTCGTTGAATAAGTTAAGTTAGATGTCCTTGGATATCTACATACATGCGCATAAAATATATAGAACCACAACACTAAACATCATCATATAATTATATAAATTAACCATTATTATCTATAAATAAAAAAAAAAATATGAAAATGTACTGTTCGTTATAAAATACTAGAATTATTATAAACCTATAGTTTGAAAACATGTAGTTAGATAGTCCTTGTATTAGGTAATCTATAATACTATGAGCGTCACATTAAGTAAATATATATATGAAATCACTATTAGTACATATTAGCCAATTGATATATATTATTAATTACTAGTTAATCATATATATAGTAATACCAATACTTTTATCTTTAGAATATTAATATTATTAGATCCAATTGTAATCAATAAAATGTTATCTATAAAATATATATGAATATACTAATAACATTTATGCGCATAAAGGATAAATGTATGAATATATTAAATATGTAATAACTATATTAATAATAAAACAATAGACTGTCGTTTATAATAAGAAATACAAAATCTACTATACACTGATAAATTTAAATTAGATTATATTTAAGCTATTATACAATAAGTATGTCTGGTTATTATATGATAAATGTTGTGCACAAAATTAATATTACATCTAAAGATCATAGTACTATTGTACATTAATAATATAACTAATACAGCTGTCTCTACAATGCTCAAAGAGTTGTACCTATATATGTTAATCATATAATAATCCTAGAGATCTTCTATTTAGACAACGAACAAATATGTGGACTTATTGTCCAATATGATAACCATAAATATAATTAGAAAAATTGAAAAATTCATAGATATATGTATACTAACAATAGTGCTACTATATACGTTGTTTATATTTTATAACTTTATGAGCTCAGATAAGTAAATATTTAGTGCAGTGAGAGACCACTTCAAAAACGATGATATCGTCAATGATGTAGCGAAGAGAGCCTTTAAACTCTAGCCGATGTACATTAGAACAAAAAAAAAATTTGTTGGATTCAGGGTTTTTTCATTTCATGAACTCGTCTACATTTCTTTCTCTTTAAGTCTAACAAACTACGATTTTTGCCGTAATAAAACCTTTCTAAAACCTCGATCGTTATTTAATCTCTCTGACAAGAACACGATCTCAACTCAATATTGCGCAATATATCAATGGCTAAATATTTGCTGGTCAAAATTCCTTCTCAACAAACTAAATTTTGAACTCAATATAAAGAAACCTACCTTTAAGCATTGACTACTAAAATATAATTATTAGAAGAACTTTTCCTACATTGTATAAATTATCACTAAATTATTATATTTTAGACATATATATAATTACATTTTTAAGCTTCGTCTAAAAATGGTTAATAATAAACTAAATCTATCCACTTGGTATATATGTAAATATAACGCAGACACTACAAAATAATAAAATTTGATCGGATAATAAAGGCAGTTCAACTCAGGCTACCAACAAATATACATCTCAGTATATAATTTAGCAACACAATAATAGAAATATTAATATAAAATTATCATAATATTTATCATATATATATATATATATATATATATAATAGTAATCTAACTTACAGATAGCTAGACTTACTCGCTTTATATAATACACCAATACATCAATCTATTATAATAACCAAAATTAATTTCCCTAGTATGTGAAATTACCATAGTTATATATAAATATTAGAGAAGTAATATTATACTATAATATATAATTATATATATACCAGTAATATATTTAATAGTAAAGATTTACAATAATAAGATTGGTTGCTTAGCGTGTGTTTGTTATTACTTGACTATGGCAGTAGGAATCAATTTGTAAGTTGAGAAAATACTAACAAAACTTGAATTGAAAGGTCATAGAAACTCAAACATATTTAAGATATTTGCTGCATTCTCACTCACATATTATTATATAAAAAATGCATTTATTCAATTAAACTAAATATATATATATTAATATATTAATATATTATATATTATATTAATATATTATAATATTATATATATTATATATATATACTATATATATATTATATATATATATATTATATATATATATACAGTAAAAAATTATAGTATAATTTCTAAACGTAATAAACATGGTATATATATATACCCATTAAAAAAAAATATTATATATATATATATATATATATATTATATATTAGTATATATATATATTAATATATTAATAATTATAATATATATATAATATATATTAATATATATATATATATAAGTATGATATTATATAATAGGGGCACAACTGACGGCCCCAAACGATTGCTGCCAGATTTGTCTCGTGACTAAAATCTGGAAGCACTCACTAATCCGATAATTTTTGCTCATTTTTGGTACTTATTATATTACCTAATTTTTACATAATTTTTTTATGAGCAGAAGGCATTATTACTACAAATCCACAATCAGAAACAAAAATATTTCTCAGTCATTGAAATCTTAGTAGATAAAAGACGTCAGATCCCTTTCAAATGCTCCTTTAAATACAGAGATTAAATATTTTGGTATTTTATATTATCTCAATATATAATATGGCAGCTCACATGAACTACGTCGAAATAGCAAATAAAGTACACTTATTGAGAAAAATAAAGATGAGATAAGAATATAAAGGCTAAGAGTGTTTATAGTAAATAAATTCCTAGTACATAATGAGTTAATGGAACATACAGTAGAAAGTAACTTCTATGGAATCAAATCTTTATACTATATGCTTTTTCACTCCATAGCATATGTTGCACGTATAACTCGAATCTAATTACATTTCGCAAAGATTATAGAGCTCTCTAATAGAGACACCGAATTTTATATCGATTTGGTAGTAAGATCCAGCTATATACTATAAGTTTAGCTCCCCAGAAATGGAGGCGGAGCCCCCCAAAGGGCCTTTGTCTTTAGAAGGTTATAACACCAGATCGTAGATCATATTGATAAGTATTCAAATGACATTACCAGTGCACGATACTAAATCAGATGTTAAATCGTCTTTCTACGTGCTCTGGTGTATTTTACAATACGAAAAATGAAAGTCGCAAGAAAAATAATTACAATAAAATCTACATATCGATTAATCTGATGAGTATTCCAGCCACTTCCGCAGAACACCACTATCTTTACGAACAACATGAAGGACTAGAAGCATATCAGGTCTGAACTGGAATATAATCTATGTACTGGTGATAAAACTATCTCACCGCGAAGTATTTGGGTGCACCGATAGTCACCCCATAAGGGAGTGCGTGCCCCATTAGTCAAGGTCAAAATTTCGTCCTACAAACCCTGTTAGCTTAACGTAATCAGATGGAAAATTAGGATGCGAG
Organism: Trachelipus rathkii; assembly: GCA_015478945.1. Lineage (NCBI taxonomy): Eukaryota > Metazoa > Arthropoda > Malacostraca > Isopoda > Trachelipodidae > Trachelipus > Trachelipus rathkii. Next base: position 36,188 of record JABUQX010077303.1, read on the forward strand.
CTAATATGTGACGTAAATCTCGATCAAGACACGAGATTACGTCCCTACGACGTTCCCCGAGACGGTAAGGGGGGACGCCGACCCCATAAAAAAATAAAACGACATGATCGTTGAGAACTGAAACAATTGAGAGACATGCGGTATAAGAATATGAGAGAATCTAAGACCGAGAAACGGATGGCAGATCGGATTACGGACGGGGTCCAAGGAACCCACGGGAGCTGCGAGGCGTACCCACCTTATGAAAAAAAACAGATAGAAGAAACTGCATGAACATACGCAAAAACAGAGAAGAAGAAAGAAACAAGGACAAAGAGAAAGAAAGAGAAGAAGGAGCGGAAGGATTGAAGAATGAATGAAGGATGAGTCTGAGGAAGGATTCAGAGTTGGTAGTGTCACGGTGCGGAGCCCTTGCTGTGCTGAGTTAAATAAACATTCGGTTAATAATACCAAGATCCATTACTGTTTACATAACTGCTTCTGTTCTAAGATGTACATATCGTCAAATGCATTGCGTCTTGCAAAGATAACCTTTATTTTCTAAACGTTGAAGACTAACATTTATATTTTCAAATCTCATTTTCTTTTTATAAACGTTAACTAATATAATTTTTTTTTCCTAAGTTGAAACATGTATATACTGTTTACTATTTTTTATAAGTTTTTATTTTACTTTTATAATTTTTTAATTTTTTATTTTTATTTTTTTATTTTTATTTTTATTTTTTAATTTATTTTTTCTAACTTTATTTTTTATAAGTTTTATTTTGCATTTATACTTTGTGTTTAATTTTTTTTTATTTTAATTTTTTAATTTTTATTTTTCTAACTTTATTTTTTATATAAGTTTTTATTTTAGATTTATACTTTGTGTTTAATTTTTTTTTTATATATAAGTTTTATTTTGCATTTATACTTTGTGTTTATTTGCTTTATTTTCATTTTTATTTCTTTTTATTTCTTTTCAGATTTGTTTTCTAACTGTCTGTATACTTTCACTGTTTTATATTACATTTATACTTTGGTTTAACTTTTTTTAATCTTTAATTTACTTTCTATTTTCAGTTTTTACATTACTCTTGATGTTATTTCTGTGTTAGGTTCATTATTTTTTATACTTTCATGTTCTTATTAACGAACAAACAAATTACAGTTCTTACATACCCGTAATCAGGTACCAATCAACTAAAATCAAACCACCCACCGACCTCACCATTTCTGTGGACCTTATATTCGATTCTATTGATCTAATTTGATTCAAGTACATTTCGAGTATCCTTTTGGCATAAACATAACATAAAATTCAACGTTTCTTATAATACAAAAATCAACGACAAGATATATGCCTAGACGTAACAAAGTTTTACATATAATAAAGCTAACATTAGCTCATCAACTGAACTAAGAATATAATGTACAAAGACAACAAACCTAAAGCACCTTAAGCCCGCGAATAGAAACTGTAACCCTTAACAAAAGTCCACACATAACCACCAGGTTAAAGAGAAACTCAACCCATTACATAGCGAAACGTAGACCATATTCACTTTTCAAGAGATCTCTAACAATCAATGCTAATTTACATTAACACAGAACATTTAGCAAAAAATTTATCACAACATTGGTTAATTATCATACTGATCAACGAATATACTCTAACGTAATAAGGTTTCCACATCAATAAAGCTAACATGATGTAACATGAACTAAGAAAATAATGTACAACGACAAACCTGACACACCTTAAGCCCGAATAAACTGATATCATTAACAAAGTTCCATACTTAACATGAGTAAGTAACTAACATTACATGCAAAAACGTATCCTATTCACACTTTTTCAAGCATGTCTCTAACATATCAATGCTAATTTTACATTAAAACAGTAATATTTAACAAAGAATTAAGCGATATCCCTTGACCTAAACTATTGTAACATAAACTAAGAAATAAACTGCTACACAGCACACACACACACACACACACACACAACACACACACACACACACACACACACACACACACACACACACACACACACACACACACACACACACACACATACACACACACACACAAACATTACGCAATAGTAAAACCTGAAATATTTTTTAGGCTTATCTCTTTTTAGGCTCCGCCCCCCTTTCAGAAAATATCAACGCGAAACA
>JABUQX010077304.1:0-7500 GCA_015478945.1 Trachelipus rathkii
TAATATTAATAGTATATATATATATTATTTATATATATAACGTATAGGTGTAGTAACTCAATTGTATATATATATATATATATATATAGTATATAGGGATAAGTATAATAGTATAATTGGTATATATAATTATTTATAATAATAGTGTAGTTATACTAAAGTAATTAAGGATTTATAAAGGAAACAGTCAGATTATTACTATATATATATATATGTATATATAAATATAATATATATATATGTCATCCACGTTTCTTGTGCCCGCCTCAAGGAGCTGGAAGTAAGGTGGCGTGACATCAGCCGGGAATAGAAAAGGCTGTTGAAAGAAGTATGACACAGATCGAAAAGAAAGCAGAGTTTACCGCCACCTTTTAGCTATTAGTGTAGAACTGGTCGCCAGTCAGAAAATTCCAACCAAGGCTTCACGGGACAGCGACGGACCCTCACTATGGCACTTGCCTATGTGGGGTTCATCCTTTGGCCAGGTGACCACAACCATATTCGCCATCACAAAACCGCCGCCATTCACTCCTAATTATGCACTTCTTCTCCGCCTCTGTCGAACTCACATTTCTCTCCTGCAGGCATTCCTATTGGCTCAATCTCCTTTTCTTTGTTCTCCCATCCAGTCGATCCCAACACACTCACCACTATAACATCCGTAACCAACCAACTATCATTCATACTTTCCACATGACCAAACCATCTCAACGTAATTTTATTTTTTCTTTCATAGTCAAGCTTCAAATTTGGAATGGACTGAAGAAATATAATATTGTTATCTCCATCACCTTGTTTGTTCCAACACCCTGAGACGCTCCTGAAGATTGTCCATCTGGAACACATTGTACTTTTAGATCTATACATATTATTCCAGACCATAGTCTCACTACTAAGCATTAACACAGGTAACAACATACCCTCATGTAGACCCTAGGGCACTCAAGGCTTAGTTCCTTTGTACGCACCCACCAACGATTTAAATTGTAACAGCACGCCTTTATACCATCAACAAACTATTCATACAACACTCTGCACCATCCATTCCCTTTTCATCTCAATATATATCCAAATATTTAAACTCAGATACTTGTTCTAGCTTCTTACCATCTAACATATTCACAACGAGGAACCTGTATTCGCTCCCCACAAACCATAAACATAGTAGCACTCTTTTCTATGTTTATTTTCAAACACCTCCTTTTACACGCCCTGCCAAATCTCTACTAATCCTCTCAAACTCTTTTCAGATTCCGTACAAAAACCAAATCATCCGCATATAAAAGGTAAGGCAGACCCTCCACTCTTTCTCCAATTCTCCATCAGTGTCTAGCACAAAATCCTGCTACCGCCCCTTCAAAGTTCCTTTCATAACCCCATCCATGTACAAATTGAATAACCACGGAGACATAACACATTACTTCCTCACTCCGCTATTAATATATATATATATATATATATTATATATATATATACTATATATATATATATATACTATTATATATACTATATATATATATGTATATATATATATATAATATATTATATTATATTAGTATATATTATATATATATATATATAACTATATATAATATGTATATATCATATAGTATATAATATTTAGGAGGTGGGCATGATCCGGTATTCCTTTACCCTCCTCCGTTACTGCCGTTAACTAACGGAGACTAGGTTTTTTGAGAAACGGGGTACACTGACTCGAATACTTTTTCTTTCATGTAGCAAAACCGATAACTTCCGTTATTTTTTTCCTCCGTTACTTTTTAGCCCGTTAAATTTTCTTCGACTTTCTTTGAATGTTGATAGCCAATTGACAACCCTAAAGCTAAAAAATCTTTTTATAATATATATATAATATATATATATTATTATATATTATATATAAGGTATATAGTATATATATATATATATAATATATAGTATATATTATTATATACTATATATATATAATATATATATTATTTTATATATATATTATATATATAATAGTATATTATTGTATACTATAATATAAATATATATATATATCTTAATAATATATACTATATATATATATATTAATATATATTATCAGTATATATATATATATAAAAGGGGAATATGCATAGAATAAATGAATAGGATGGTGCTTTCATAACTGATGAAAATGATGTGAGGTAGAGTGTGGTGGGAACACTTCAAAAAGCATAACACTGGCAGTAATGAAGAGGTGATCGGTGAATGTGTGTGGGGTTTGATGGTGTAAGAAGGAATAGGTATTTTTTTGGGATGAGGTCATTAGTAAGGAGGAGGCTAATGGGTAGAACGACAAAGTTGAAGTATGATAAATCTGCAGATTGTAGAATGAAATTACCGCGTGAATGATCAAGAATATGGAGGCGAGATGGTGATTGATTGGATTTGGAAGGTGTGTAACAAAGCGTTTCATGGAGGGTTGAGTTTGTTCCAAGGATTGGAGGAGAGGCATAATAGTACCCTTATATAAGGTAAAGAAGATAAGAGTAACTGTAGGAATTATAGGGGAATTAGTTTATTAGGTGTAGTAGGGAGGATATAAACTGGCATTTTGGTCGAAAAATACGTCAAGTGACTAAGGACTGATTTTGAAGAACAAGGTGCGTTTAGATGTGGTAGAGGATGTGTGGATCAAATCTTTACATTGAATCAAATGATTTAGAAAATGAGGGAGAAGAAGAATAAATTGCCTATGATATTATTAATAGGGAAGCTCTATGGCAGGTGTTATTGATATATGGTGTCCGGGGTAAGCTTCTGAATTGAATCAAAAGTATGTATGACGATAGTGAAGTGTGTGTAAGAATAAATGGAGTTGAATGTGATTGTTTTAATATTAATTTAAGAGTGAGGCAGGTATGTGCTTTATCTTCTTGGTTATTTAATTTGTATATGGATGGGGTTATGAAATAATTAGAGGTAAAGGTGGCAGATAATGGTGTTAGAGTATCGCACTGGAGAATGGAAGTGAGTGGAGGGTACCTATATATGCGGATGATTTGGTTTTGGGTGGCATATCTGAGAGAGTTTAAGAGAATTGGTAGAGAGATTTGGCAAGGTGTGGAAAAGGTAATATTTGAAGGTAAGCTTAGATAAGAGTAAGGTTATGGCTGTGAGTGACGACAGTCCTCGGTGTGAGAGTTATGTTAGATTGGTGAGCAGCTGGACATAGTGTCTGAGTTTAATATTTCGTATATATGTTGGATGGAAAAGGAAAACGGGTGGGCAAAGCTGTAAGTGAGGGAAAGTTGTGAATGGCAGGTAGGTGGCTGGTGCAATTAAATCCTTGGTGGATATAAAGAGGCTAAGTCTTGAGTGCTTTAGGGTCTTACATGAGGGTATGTTATTTTATAATAATGATAGTTTGAAAATTTAATATACACAAACCAATAAATTACCTAAGATACCGTAATTAATGTAATAGTCAAAAGCTATAAGCAACGGAGTAACGACACTTCATTAATTTTCTTTTCAAAGAAACGGAATAACGATAAGGAACTACTTTTTTCGAGTAACGGAGTAACGATAACGGAGCTACTTTTTTGAGTAACGATCCCACCTCTGTATATATAGTACTATATATATATACTACTACTATATGTTATATATATATATATATATTATATTATTATGTGCATATTGTTTATATGAACATATATATTAATATATAATATATTATATATAATCAGTTTTCAACCACCACTATATATATATAGTATAATATAGTATTATATATATATATATATATATATATATATTATATTTTATATATATATATATATATATATATATAATATATACAGTATATATATATATATATATATATATATATATATATATATATATAATATATATATATATATATATATAATATATATATATATATATATATATATATATATATATATATATATATACACACGTATATATATAATATATTATATTATATTATGATATATATATTATAATATAGTTAAAAGGGATGCAGGTAGGCGGTTGAGATATTTTCGTTTAATATATATATATATATAGTATATATATAAGTAATAATGGATTCTGAGCGTGTCTCGAGGGTCTACTCATGGCGATGGTAAGAGTATTGTTGATTCCCTCGAGCTGATTTGAATTAGTCTGGTCGAGCAGAATTCAGAATTAGTTTCGGCTAACGCTATAACTATACGGCGGTAGTCATTAGATAGGTTGTGTGAAGCTTCTCTCTCTCGCGCGTCCTATTAAGCCCTATAATTTAGCTGATATGTGACTATACGAATTTCGTTAAGTTTCAGTTGATAAGAATAATAATAATCAATCAGAGCAAAATTAGTAGCATAAATTAATTAGAAATTGTATTTGAATGAAATTTGTGGTTCATACAAGAGTTGTTTTTCTTAGTGGCTGATTGAAGCAGGAAAGGAGAATCTCAAGCGGAGTGAGAAATATATCATTAAAATATGATCGTGATTTTTTTGATTTAACAGGGACTTGCTGATTCAACAGAAATAAAGAATAGGTTTAGAGGTGTGTAAGATTTCGAAAATATCCAGCGGTATTGAATGTTCATATCTGTTCACATTCATGTGGTGTACAACACATTAAAACTTTATTGGAACATTGAAAGAAACTATGAACTATTTTAGTTTTCGAAGGTTGAAAATATTTCAAAAGAAAAAATTGGAAAGATTTTCAAAGATACCAAATTTATAAAACTTACAAGTATGAGAGAAATGATGTGGGTAGAAAGTTATTATCTAGAGAAGTTTTTAATGCAAGAGCTGAAATATTAAAAAAGTTTGAGATTGATCATGATTTTATGATTTTGAACCTTCTTCAAAAACCTCAAATCTTTTGAAATCTGTAATCGCGAGTGAATATATTGTAAGTTCAGTTATGATACAAACTTTATTCTTCTTCACTCTTCCATTAGTACTATATTACAGTCTTTATCATTAGTGCCAGCAACTGCTCTTACTCGTATTGAAAATCTGATGCTTCTTTTCAAGCATTGTAGAAGTTGCAATAGAACTTCTGCTTTCTGTTAGTGAAGAGTTGATAATGCCTCGTTTAAGAATCAATATAAAGCGAAAAGGAATAAAGCAATTGCAACTTCTTTCAGTGGTGATCTTTCAAAAGAGTTGGAGAATGAGTTCGTTAGCCATGCTTATTAATCTTGGCAAAATGATTTCATCATAATCTATTAAAATGTTTACGAACTTTGCAAATAAACTTGATCTATACAGTCATAATTAAATTGTTAAGAATTTAGCATATATCTCACCCACAACGTGCACTTCAGAATCATATTTCTCTACATTGAAAATGCTCAAGGCATAACTTTCTTAATTCTTAAGGGGATTGAGACTAAACAGAACTGGTTTAATGAGGGTTCATCAAAGCGGCGAAAAAAATATACGAACATATACTCACTGAACATAACAAAACAACTATACCTGATATCTCACAGTCAATTCAAAAATTTTACATTCTTGATAAGAAATCTCAAAAACTGAAAATATAGCTTTGAGGCTTCTTTACATGTTACAGTCTATCCTTGCTATATATTCTATAAGTTTCACACGTATTGTCACTTAATTAAACTATTATATGAAATGCTAAAATCTAAATCTAATTTTGTAATTAATTTTAAATCTGTATTATATAATTCCAATCAAATGGTTAGATTTGAATACTCCTGAAATGTCCTCGAGGTTTACGGACGAAACCGTCAGAAAATAATATATATAGAATATGCCTCTTTACTTTTCTTTGCTAAACTTTGCTTGGCCTAATATTAGAATAATTAATAAAATCAGGAAGAAAATATTTAGAGAATTAGAAGTTAAAAGTAAACCTTATAATAATAAATAATAATATAATAATCAATAATAATAATAATAAATTAATAATTCATAATAATAATAATAATAATTAATAATAATAATAATAATAAATAATATAATATAATAATTAATAATAATAATATTAATAATAATAATCATAAAATAATAATATAATATATATAGTTATAATAATAGTAATAATATAATATAATAATAATAATAATTAATAATAATATATAATAATAATAATAATAATAATAATAATAATATAATATAATAATAATAATAATAATAATAATAATAATAATAATAATAATAATAATAATAATAATAATAATAATAATAATAATAATAATAATAATAATAATAATAATAATAATAAAAAGAATAATTTTTTTTTTACGTTTGTCACCACCAGTCACGGGTAGAGCCCTATTCAGGGAGAGGGTGTTGCGCACAAAAGTTTCATCTGCTGGCGCAAATTACGCAGATGAGCACAGACGTAGGTTTTAAAGTGAGGGAGATTAAATTCAGCAGGGAACACAGAAGAGGAAGAGAATTCCACAGAACAGAGGTGGCAGGAAAGAAGGAAGCACCGCAGAGAACTAGCCTTGAGTTACCAAGATCCACACAAAACTCGTACGCAGACACAGCACCCTTTGTGCTACGAGGGCGTCGTAAAGGTGGAGGTACGCGAGTGGTAAGTTCCCTCGAACATCTGTCGCTGTGGTACCTATAGAAAAGAAGATAGGCACCAACTATCGCGCTCAAAGATAGGGGTAGTGAATGGAAAGTCAGCAGGACAGTTTATATGCATTTTGGCTTTTGACTCGACCCTGTCCAAAAGCCGGGAGAAACCAGAGCCCCCCCATATTTGAGAACAGTACTCCATACAAGGGCGGATGAGACCCTTGTATTTCTGGAGTAACTGAGAAGATTTAAAAAAGTCTCGCAGGCTAAACAGAACTCGCAGTTTCTTTGAGGTCGCCCTAGCAACCGTTGTGATGTGAGGTTTCCAAGACATTTTTTTGTTTATGTTAGGCCAAGGATTTTATATTGTCACAGGAGAGACGAAGATGAACCTTCGGAAAGATATAGGAAAGTTAGAAGGTATTTTAGAGAGGGAGATTTGTAGAAGTTGAGTTTTTAAAGAATTGAATTTCACAAGGTTGAGACGACCCCAATCGGAAATTCTATCCAGATCAGCGAGAATAGAATCGGAAAGATTAAGACGAGAGGCAATTCTAGAAGTAAAAGAAGGAGCAGAATTGAAATGAGTTGAAGAGCTGAAGGGTCGCAGTCATCGGGCAGTATGAGTGGGATTAGAGTTAGAATGCGCAGCGTGAGAAGAATCATTAATGAAAAAGTAAGAATAAATTAGGAGATAAGACCGAACCCTGAGGAACACCACTATTGACAGAAAATAAGAAGTCGCCCCATCAACCACAGCCGATATTAAGCGACTTGAAAGAAAGCTAGACAATAAGTAAGCAAGAGGAAGGAGGAACCCAAAGGAGGGGAGCTTGCAGAGCAGTGACGCGTGCCATATACCCGGTCAATGCTTTTTGAGATGTCAAGCGCCACCACGCAAATCTGCCCGTAGTTTCTAAGAGCGGAAAACCATAAATCG
>JABUQX010077304.1:12500-32068 GCA_015478945.1 Trachelipus rathkii
ATATATAATATAATATATATAAATATATATATATATATATATATATATAGATATATATATATATAGTATATAGTATATATATATATATATATAGGGTTATATATTATAATATATATAAATACATATATATATATATATATATATATATATATATATAGTATATATATATATATATTATATATATATATATATATAATATTTATATATATATATTATATATATATATTCTTATATACTAAATATATCCTTCATATATATATATATATATACGTCCGTGCCTGTCCGAAGAGAAATTGCAACTATAGGATGAGCAGTTCGTCGTATCTGCGGTGTACGGACGGGTATATTCTATCGACAGTCTCCTCTAATCAGCGCGGGTTTATTTCGTCTATATTATATGGAATATATCGTGATTATATTGCTACATTTACCTATATTGGAGCATGGCATGCATATGGATAGAATCAAGATATGATATAATAATATATATTTAAAGTGTTAGTCATAGCTGCAGATTAATATGAATCTGATAGACTACTATATAGGCTAATCCTATCAAAGCTCACGGTAGTATAATATGTAAGTTAATTTGCTGGGTGTGCATTTTGACAGTCTTAGTAGAACTTAACTAGTCTCTCACTGGAGGTTCTGAGGAGACTCAAGTGGCTCACAGATCATGATATGATATATAGTTATCTAGTATAGTCAATCAATACGATCATATGTTCCTGAATGTTATATCACTCCAGTATAGTACGAGAGGGCTGACTATAATGGTACATGTCATGAAGAGGTGGGATACAACCATAGAGCGGAGCTTAAAGAGTAATTTTGTTGTCGGTATCCTCCTATACGAGATTCCAGACGCACACTAACCGCATCTCGTAAACGCGCTCACGATCGCTCTCGCACAATAGCCATTTTGGTCGACCACTGGACTGAGTCTGGTGTGGTGTCAGGTATTGTGTGTGTCTAGCCCTCACCGCAGGAAGTTGCAAACTCTCTAGGTGAGCGTTACCGTTTTAGTCCATCGTGCGATGTGGTCAACAGCACGTGTGTCATGTCTGCTAGGCGCCATGGTAGAGAGATACGAGGAAGTGTGTTATTGTGAGATTGGTGGAACACGTATTCTTGAAGAGGAGAGTGTTGAGATGTGTGTCTGTGTGAGTGAGTGTGTTAGTTTTCGGTGATCATTTTGATTGTTTATGTCTGTTGTAAAATATTGAGTTTTCTTATCCAGCATCGTCACAGAGTCGTGGTACGTGCTCTTTGTATATTATATGACCTTTGAGTCGTGGAGAGTGAGTTGTAGGTATGAGTACTCGCAGAGTACATTCATGTGTGTGCGTGTAATATATAGTCGTGGTATTGCGGTTTGTGATGTGATTTAGAGTCTTCAAGAATAGGTGGAGATGTGTATAGATAATAGACCGCGCAAGTTATATTGCGAGATGTCACATGTTAATGAATGTCTACGCACGACTTAGGATGCGGAGGGGGTAGGTGTTAACTTAGTATTTGCTGAATGGCGTGCAATATAAGAAGCTGTTTGATCTATATTTCCCGTACTTAATGGTGGAGTTCTAAACTCCAAGTTCTATAAGTTAGACTGGTTAGGTGCACCTGCAGCGAGCGATGATCGAGACTTGTGGCTCACTCTTGGTCTTATCATATATTTTTCTTGTAAGTGAGGAAATAAGGAATGTGAGTATGTAATTCTATTACGTGTAGTATTGTTATGCCTTGTAGCGTTATAGTATGTGTATATTATAGTATATATATTTATATATTATAGTATATATATATATATTATTTTATATATATTATATATATATATATATATATATATATATATATATATATAATATATATATATATATATATATTAATAATATATATATTATATATAATATATATTATATATATATATATATATATATATATATATAATATATATTATATATATATAAATTATATATATTATATATATTATTATTTAAATATATATATATTATATATATATATATATATATAGATATATATATATTATATATAAATATATTATATATATTATATATATATATATATATATATATATATATATAAATATATATATATATAATATATGTATATATTATTAATATATATATATATTATTATATATATATATATTATTTATATATATATATATATATATATATATTATATATATATTATAAATATATATTGTTATATATATATATATATATATATATATATATATATATATATATATATATATATATATTATATATATATATATATATATATATATATATATATATTATATATATATACTATTTTTAGGGGTGACTCCGTGGAAAAACTTAAAGGTTGTTTGGCATCTGACATTTTCACAGCCAATACACAAACACAAACAGCACAGCACACACACACCACACACAAACACACAAGCACTAGGGCTTGGGTCGATATGTAACAGACCCGAGCTGACATTTGGGTTGAGTGCTCACAGTGTGCGGATAACAGAGCACCGGTACGGCGTCACATTGCTCACTGTAATGTAGCGAGGCTGATCTGACATGTATTATATACTATAATATATATATAATATAACTATATATAATATATATATATATATATACTATTATTATATATATATATATATATATATAATTAATTATAAATATATAAATTATATTAGTATATATATACTATATAATACTATTTATATATATATATATATATATATATATATATAATATATTATCAGTATGATAAGTAATTCTAGCATATAGGATAAATTCCTCATATATCAGTATCTCCCTGATCACTATCGTAACATTTAACCGATATTTGGGCGAATTATGCTGGTCGAGTGCCGCGCTGTACGTTAGATTATATAGTTTCATATCCGGCGTAAGTGTATATGTGGGTATGTAGGTAGTCTAGCTCTCTGAGTAGTACATATTATTATGAGGTAAGTTATCGTGAGGAGTAGGATCGTGTGTATTTAGAACTGGGAGCATATATATCGGCGGATGGGGAATATAAAGTCATGGCTTAAGATTATAACGAGTCGATTTCTTGGATACGTGTTAGATGAGAGTGGGAGTATTCACAAACAACTATAGGGTGCTGTATTCAGGCCCGCATTGATATACGAAGTGCGGAGCATAAGTGATATCATCATACTCATATGGCACGCGTATCCCTCCTGCGCCAGAGTGAAGTAGATCTAGGTTAAAAGTGTGTGATATGTGGTGTAAATAGGGAGCTTGGCTGTATCACGGATTCTACAGTCGGTACTCCGTGAGTTTGTTATGTAATATATATGATTGGTTCGATTACAGGACATCACTTCATACAGAGTGATAGGCCAGATCTTACCGATATATATATATATAAGAGTATAGATAGTATTCAGGATATATATTTACGATTATATATAGCGCATAATAACGTTTCACTTGAAACACACCAGTTATGTCTATTCCCTTGTAGTTTTTGTTAGCGTGATGTCTTCCCAGTTAGATATATTAATTGGGCCAGATACTTTGAATGTTTTGCCGCTTACCATAAATGTACCGCACGATAGCATACACCTTTTCGGTAACAAGGCGAGGATTATGAGATTCCCTTAAAAAGGATAAAGAATGGGGAAATAAGTGCGCATAATGCTCCCCTTCCACTTTGTAGTTTCAAAAGTCATTCACAAAGCGTAAAATATTACTACAATAATATAGAGTCTTATAGCGGTTTTAAAAACTTCATAAATCTCAAAGGACATGCCAAAAGCATCTATGGTATTTGCTAGGTTTACCAACCCCGCGACCGGAGCTGGCAACCACCGATGGATTTGCTAGGCGTACAGGCTGCTCAGCATGATGTCATCTGCACCGAATTCAGTGACGTTAAGGGAAGAAACCTATTTTCGAGGTTCCCCCCCTCAAAATAAGCTTAATTCAAATCATTTTGATACAAGTGCCTCTGTCTGTGCCAGAGACCGCGCTTTAAGACCTTGTTATGTTGCATCTGCTACCGGAGGCCGCCCAATTACTCACACTTCTTCTACCGGAGGCCATCCACTTACTGGTGCTTCTGCTACTGGAGGCTGCCCAATTATTAGCACCTCTGCTACGGGAGGTTGCCCTATTGTTCAACCCCCACTCCTGATGGACACTTTGAGAATTGTACCTCTTCTACCAAGGGATATAATTCTCATCGGTTTTCCGTTACCGGGATCAGTAATAACTCGGATTCGCTACAAATTAATTTGAATTTCGGTAATTTTGGACAGAGCACCGCAGTGCTTCCTCCGCACCGAGCTGTTCAGCCTCGAAATTTCACGCCTGAAGGTAGATCTAAGCGAACCACTGCAGCGCCTCTTCCAACCATTCCCCAAATTACTTCATCAAATAGTAAATTTGTCCGGAGCACTGCAGTGCCTCTTATGCACAGAATTATCCGCCTCAAGATATCACGCCTAAAGGCAGATATGAGTGGAACACCGCTGCCTCTCTCATAAATAATACGATTTTACCTCAGAAAGGTACGTTAAATAAGAATGTTTATCGGAACACCTTTTCTTCGAATCGGAACACCGCCATGACTCTTACTCCAAAAGCACCACTGCCTCTTATTTCGTATGATTGTCCTGAGTCAAGCACTCCCTAGTCCCTAGGGGGAGTTCGTTCTCAGAAAATCATTACTGGCAAATAGTGAGGCAGTGGTATATCTGTTCAGAGTCGGTGTCGCTCAGTCGTTCCTACCGTGAAACAAGCGAATTATTATTCATCCCTCGAAGACGAAATGGATACAACAAGTGAAATGGAGAAAAGACTCACGTCAGAAGAAGTAATTAAACAACAGATGGATTTGTTTAATCATCATAATCATAATAATAGGAAAGTACACTTCTAGCACATAAATGAAGTAAGTAACACTACTGCTACATATTATAATACGATTAAACATAATTCTTTTCATTCTATATTACCTTTTCACTCTCCTACTATCTACTCCTTATTTCCGCTACAGAGAGATAATTCGGGAATTTCACATCATTCTCTTTATTCATCGCACCCGACCATATACTCGGAAAAACTTACAGAAAGCCAGAATGTAATAATAGATGATATAGTTTCTTATAATGATTATACATCATCTGAAATAGATATTTTACCGTACTCTGAATATTCTGCCTGTAAGGTCGCAATCGGATGTTTGGTCGCTACTCCTGCAGAGAATTTAGCCGTTATTTCTGAAAGCCAAGAAGACTCCTTTCTCTTCAGGCTCTCTTTCTTCGGAAAAACTTTGGTCTATTTGTTCACAGGAAATATTCATACTTGAGGCTAGTAAATTTAGGTGCCATACATTTCTTTCTTGAAAATCATTGCTTACTTACTACTGCCTTCCCTCTCCTTTACAAGAATTTTCCAGAACCCTATGGACATTAATGCTGCACAGTTTCTAAAGGCCTCTCGAAATTCAAAACTTAGAGAGGTTTATAGAGAAATTCTGGCTTTTCAGAGTCATTAGGGTTTCAAATAAAATATTTTAATACAATAACACATTCTGAAAGTTTCACAAAGTTAACTGAAATATTGTCTCGCACTTTGAGATCTAATTCACTTAAAAATGTTGCGGTCTGTTTTTGATTGGTCTCGTATGTTGACGAAATACTCGTCTTGTAAATATATAAATGCTTTATATAGAGTCCCCTTTCCAGAGAATTAGTCGCTTTCATGATTGATAATTTTAAGGAATTTATTACATTTTGAACACTTTACTAACTTAACTAATTTTTCATTGCTTCGGGAACATATATCCATCTGGAAGACAATATGAATTTCAAAGTCGAGGGTGATGTTATTGACGTGAAGAATGATGAGCAATTGTGAATGGGATGAGGATGAGAGTCATATAATTCCAAATGATCATCGTCAAGTCTAAGGCCCGTTGTCGACTGAGGTTTTTAGATGTAATGATAGAAGGTTCATGTCGTTGTATTCAAGTCGAAGATAGGTCTAATAGTTAGAAGCGTTGAATATTGGTGAGATTTGGTACACCTTGGTGCCTCTTATTACTTGCTCCATGAATAATTTAGCCCGTCGGAATATATTACGAATAATATACATGCAATTATAAAGTATACAGAGACAAAGGAAACTAGAAGCATATGAAACAATGGTAAGTAAGAGAATATGAACGAAGAGTGATGATTCAAAGTGGTGTTAATACAGTCTAACTGCTTATCCAAACTATTTAAGGTGATTTTTCAAAATAAAGAAGTTTAGGTAAAGGAATGGTTAAAAAAGGAAAAATTACAGGCCAACATTTATGATCGAAGAATTTATTAACTTTAATTGATTTAATACTGAGAGGGGTTATTAAAATGATATTGATTAGTAATTAAAATGCATCCTTGATTCTAAATAAAAATCAGAAACAGCAAGATAGTTTTTAAAGGAGGGTACAATGCAGTTTAATTGTGGCATCTACAGGTTATTAAATAAAATAATAATTTTGGAAATGGCGAGATATGGAAATAAGGTTCGTTAGTGGTATGTTATTCATGATTATCAATGATAGAGGGGTATCAAGAGTTTAAGGTCTATGAAAGTATTGTTGGTAATATTGAACAGTCAGGATGATGGAGAAGTAATGTACGCTAAGAGACTGAAACATCAGAAATGGAATTGTTTAGAACAGGTAACATGTAAAAATTGCACATCTAGAAATGAAACTGTATATTATAAATATTTTATTTACAAAGAACATATATTTAGGTTTAAATATTTCATCTAGAACGTCCTGTAGCAAGCAGGAGTTGGGAAGGAAATCATGCGATAAGCTTTGTAATAAACGTCATGGTCTGAAAAGAATAATTTTTAATATACTATATGGGGATAGGTATCTATGACTAGGCAGGTTGAATGATAAAAATTCATAAAGTTTTCAGGAGAGAAGGAAGTAATGTATCCAAATGATTGATTGTAACTTTTCGAGGATAAAGGTCCTCAGATTTGAAAAGGAGTATACAAAGTAAAGGAAGTGGTTTTTTTGGTTGGCCAAGAGATATGCATTTAATATATTATTTCCTAAGTTTCCTAAATAAATTTGATATAAATATTCAGAAAGAGAAATAAGAATCTAAGAGATTAATAGCATTGAGAATCGAGAAGGCTAAATGCAGATTTTGAGTTTGATTCCGTATGTCGTCTATTGAATGAGCCAATTGTGAAAGAGAATTTGTGTTAGATTTTAATTGGTCTCGAAGAAGCGTAGAAACAGGAGCTAACCTTGCCGTAACGAAAACACCCTAAAATGATTGCTCAGACAAAACTGCTATTTGTTTTTTGTCATGAGCTGGAATCTTCGCCATGACAGTACCAATAAAGAGAACGTAAAGATTTCCTCCTAACATCAAGTAATCCACGTCGGTTTCCCAGAACGAATTTAGAAGAAGAAGAAGAATAAGAATTTATCCAAGGATCATTCAACAAGAAGGTAAACTGTTAAAGAGTGTGTGAGGCATATTTTTGCTAAAATTGTCCATTTTGGCATATGTAATGTGATTGTTTGTCTGATTTAACAAATTAGTGATAAAAAAATGATCCATTTGAAAGATTTAGGAGAAAGATGTGACATGTTCTGTGTCGTCTAAGCGTTCATTGATTATTTGTCTTTGTTTAGTAATGGTATCAGGTGATTATTGAATGCGCGAGGAGAACAGGTTGCCAAGCATGTTCATTATAGAGTTCATGGAGATTAATCAATGTATAAATTTTAGTCTGAAGAATGGTAAGAAAAGATACAATCTTTAGTTTACATAGTCTTCATTTTAACAGCTGATATAAGTTTCTTCAAATTTCGTAATCACACTGATTAAATAACCAGAATAGAATTTTAACATTACTCTCAAAGTCCATTATAAGACCATGGTTAATTATTATGGCTTTATCTCTTTCAGATAAAATCGAGTTAGATAAACAAAGCAGCAAAGCACATGAAAAGTCATGAATTAAATGAAAATGAAAAAGAAATGATAACATCTGAAAAAGAGATAGAGTTGTATAAAACGAATTTAAGTACAAAAAAAAGCAAATATAAGATATAAGCAACCTATATTTCACTAGTTAAACAATATCCTTATAAATATTATTTTAGTCTCCTCCATGCAGGATTTCAATTTATTTTCCATTTATCTTACTTGATTATTCATTTCGTTGATTTTATATAAAATAGGTAGAAGATACCTTAAAACATATTCAAGAAGTAAACAAAACATTTAATAAAAGAATACGAAACAAAATGTATAAAACATATAAAAGTACACATATATATAAAAAGGGAATAAAATAGCGGAAGACAGACGATTTTATCAAAAGTTTTATAGTTTATTTTATTACAATTTGGTTAAACTACATATCAAGAATCAAACGAATATGTAAAATATCTTTCAAACAGCATGTTGGGCGAACACGTAATTTTATATGTGTTCCTAAGGATGATAAGTCATGTAATGTAATTTAATTATGTTATTCTGATTTTTATTCTTTGGTATGGCTCCAGTGCTGGAAGATTCTCTACCAGGAGGGTATGATTAACAGTAAATTTGAAGCCGTAGTAATTTTGGAACTATGTTAGAAGTAATGAATGTATTGCAGTGGATGTAGATACATCAGTTATAGGTGTAAGAATGGAAAGGTGTAAGATATTTCTTACTGAATAGATTATCCGAGAGTAAGTGCGAGTTGAATATTCGAGAGTACTAGTAAATTTGGGAGAAAGTTTAGGAGAAAGCTTCGGGGGAAGCTAAGGAGGAAGTTTTGGAGGAAACTTATGATGAAGCTCAGGAGGAATTTTAGAAGAAAGTTTTGGAGGTAATTCTGGTCTCACTTCTCTAGGTATATCTAAAAGAAATTGCCTAAATATGTCTGAGACGGATTCTAGAACGAATATTAGTATTAGGAGACCATGAAATAGAGTTAGGATCCAAAGCATGGAAAGAAGGAAGGTCAGGATTAACTGAAGGAGGTGGCACTTGCCTGGCATGGCTGCGCAATCTCATAGGAGAATTGTCACGAGGACCTCGGATTTGGGGATGAGACGATAAGATGGATCTTGTCTTCGATCATCTTTAATAAATGTTTCTTCCTGGAAGATTCTTGATTGGGATATTCATTATAGTACTTAAGGGGTTCACGAATATTTGGTTGGTCTGGGGAAGATGGCGGACTACTAATGTGAGTAGAAGAACGTCTAGAAGGAAGAGGAGAACTATGGGGAGAACTCTGACCAGACAAATTGGGTTGCGTGAAGGGAGAAGTAAGCTGCGGAGAGCTATGAGAAATATTTCTACATAAAGGATAGGTTAAGAAAGGATCGAAACTTCCGTTAGGATCTTATACCAAAGATGAATCAGAAAGAACTCTTTTGGTTGTTTGTTGATATGGAGTATGTGGAACGTG
Source organism: Trachelipus rathkii (assembly GCA_015478945.1). Lineage (NCBI taxonomy): Eukaryota > Metazoa > Arthropoda > Malacostraca > Isopoda > Trachelipodidae > Trachelipus > Trachelipus rathkii. The sequence goes on from JABUQX010077304.1 coordinate 21,977, forward strand.
TCTTGGAGAAGACGAGACAGATAGAGGTTGCATGATCTCAGGGAAAATAGGAGTCACGTTCAGTTGTTGTTGTTGTTGGACATTTTGTTGTACTCGCTGGCCGGCATGCATTGATGTATGTTGTCGTACCGGGTGTTGCTGTTGCACAAGTCTGTGTGATGCATGTTATTGTACCTGGTATTTCTGTTGCACTGTACTATTTAGTGCATGTTCTTGTACCGGGTATTGCTGTTGCACAACAGGTGCAAATGAGGGTAACATGGGTCTAACTAATACATATCCATCATCAATATCGTCAGAAGGAGAATGAACATCGGGAGAAGCACCCCCTAAACGACGACGAGCTAGACGCCCTGGTGGAGGTTGCGGGGGGGGGGGTGGAGGATACCATATTAGGAAGAGCGGGGGGGGGGGGCAAAGGCGGATTCCGCTGAGTCCTTAAAGAATCATAAGGTTTCCAACTAGAAGAAAGATTATTATCTGCAGTTTTTATGATCGGCATGGGAAGAATTTTAAGGTTATCCACATGGGGCACGAATTCCTTGTTTGTAACCAAACATCGCAGTTGATATTTGTTGTATTTCAACACATTGACAACGAGATAAAGACCAGTCCATTTCTTAAAAAGCTTCGGCGACAAATTGGGAGGTTTAATTGCAAAAAGATAAATATAATCACCAACACGAATGGGACGAATATGAGCCTCAGAGTGTTGTTGTTGAGCAATTCTGAAAGTTTCCTTTTCCAATTTTTGGCGAGCTAAATCACGGATAGCAGCAGCTGTTTCAGCCATTTAAGCAATAAAATCCTATAAATGATCCTTTAAAGGCTGAGTTTTGCTAACAAAAGGGGAAATATAATCAGAAAGATCATAAGGTAATCTACGAACATGAAAATGAACTAGAAAATGAGGAGTATTGCCAATAGAAGAATTATAAGTGGAATTTATAGCAATTTGTGTAAAAGCGATGAATTTACCCCAATCGTCATGTTTCAGAGAAACAAAATCAAACAAATTATCTTCTATACGCCTATTTTCTCTTTCAACCAAAGAATTACTAGCAGGATGTCTGACAGCTATGATACGATTTTTGATGTTCCAAGTCTTACAAACCTCTTTGAAAAAATCTGAAGTGAATTCTGCGGCTCGATCGGTAATAAGTATTTCTGGCACTGGCACAGAGTGATGCTGTATGTCTCTATTTAAAAGGGTTTCAGAAAAAACTTTACTATCTCTGGAAGCTACAGGGTATATTTACCAATATCGAGTTAGTGCGTCCTTCAAGACCAGAATATATTTCGCACCTGTGACATTACATTTAGGAAGAGGACCTATGGTATCTATGTGCACTCTAGAAAAGGGGTAAAAGGGCAAAAGTTTCGAATTTATGGCAACAGGATGAGGTTTAGAACCTTTAACCTCGATACAAGAAGTACATTGCTTGCAAAAGAAAGAAACATAAGCGGCTAATTTTGGAAAAGTAAACTTTTCACGAATAGGATATTCAGTGTGATCGGCACCAGGATGACCTGCAGAAAGGGTATTATGATTCAGAAATATAACGGTGTATATAAGTGAATCTGGAATTACTAATAAATATCTATTTTTATGTGAATTCCAATATAGAAGACCTTTAACAATAAGGTTAGGAAGAAAATCATCCGGATTAGGAAAATGTTCTATCCTCCTAATTATTTCTAATAACCGTGGACAATTCCTTTGCTCTCGGATAAGAACTTCATCCATTAGACCTTCAATTTGCAGGTTAGTTCAGGAGCAAGAGTTACCCAAATATTATTTTTTTTTCAATTACGACGCCTGTGAGAAAATGTTATTTTTCTAATTTAATTCCTTTTTATTTTCGGGAGGCCGGGACGGGGTGGGATCAGGAGTGGGGGGACGAAGTAGCCCCCGTCGTCCCCCGGTTTAGGCCGAGAAACCCGGACTCTGTCCATCTTTGTGGTTTAACCTTGGGGTATTCTTTTAGTTAAAACAAATCCACGTTTGGCAACTTTGACTTTCCCTCGAAGCGCTTGGAGCTCCTTCGTTCTTCCCAAAAAACGATCATTATCATAGAATTTTCTTTTTCCAACATGTTTTCAGTTTTTAAATTTTTCAAAGCCGATATTCCTTTTTTTTTTTTTTTAAATCTCATGGATAAAAATGTCTCCTGATTAATGAAATTTATTTTGATTTTCCTGTAGCTGTGTATAGTTTTTTAGTTTACATAGGCAATGTTCTTTCGGGAGGCTGACGCTATATATAATATTATTAATATATATATATATATATAATATATATTATTAATAAATTTATATATATATAATATATAATATATGATATATATATAATTATTTATAATATATATTATATATATTATTAGTATAGACTTTATGTTGAGGTCGTAGTTTTCATATTCATATTGTTTTTTTTATATATTTGTCTATATTTGATCCTAACAGTCAATTTAAGCGGGTGACGGACTAGTGATTCAAAACTTATAGGCCGTTATCGTTTTCACACGACCTCGTCATTAATTTTTTTTTGCCTTTTGTAAACTAAAGAGTCCTGAAACCGCAAAAGCGGCAGGAGTCGGGGTCTCTCGGGCTCCGGGGAACGACAGGGTATGAGCTATTCTCCGCGCCCCCGGGAGTTCCGGAGAACCCTCGCTCTCTGGTATTTGTGGCTGTCGCGGGGGGTTCCTCCCCCTCTCCGCACTACGGGGTAGGGAACGTCCCGTCTGGTCCCGCGTGGACTCGAGCCCCGCTATGTTTGTTCTTATTTTTTGTTTTTAGACATTTTGTCGAATAAGCCTTACAGGCGGCTGATTTTCAAATATGTAGTTGTTTTTCTGCACCAGTATCGGTTATACTTTTCGAGATACTTTTTATTCTAGTGATATTTTTTTTTTTTTACGATTTTTGTATATAGAGCATTGATAGCGCAGTTCAAATGTAATTGGTTTGGTTTCAAAGCCTGAGTCTATTTGATAAGACTGTGTCTATTTTTTTATAATATTTTGTGATTGTTTATATACTGTTAGATTTTTAATATATTATTTACATCATTAATATATATTTCAGAGCCACAAGAAATTCATCTGTTATTATATACGTACTAGCAATATTTACAATAAGAGAGAGACAAAAACATCAAAACTGAGAAACAGGAGTCTTAAACACATAACAGGAGCCCTCTATATATATATTATGATATTATATAATATATATATTATATATCTATACAATAATAAGTAGTATAATATATATATATATATATATATATAAATATTGATATAATCAGTCATATAGATATTAATATACATGGGCGTAGTCAGGATTTCATTTAGGGGGGGCAAAGGGTGAATTATATCATATTATTATATATATTATATATATATATATATAGTATATATATTATTTATATATGCTATATATATATACCATGTATATTATATATATATACTTAGGTCTCAAATTGCTGTATTATATTTCTTTTTTTTTCTGGTAGATTTGTAGAGTACTCTGCGAGACTGAATATCAGCCGGGGTTCAGCTGGCCCTTCGTAGACTTGATTAAACGACTTTGTCAGTCCGCCAAATGCTGATCAGACATACTGAAAGTCGTAGCGGAGAATATAAGCATGTCATGAAGAACTTCTAGGCCGTTGTGAGTAGCTAAAGGGAGCACTCAAAGTAGTTGACTTAAGCCAAATATGTAAACAATACGGTAAACCATCAGTCAAAACTTTAGAAATATAATATATATAGCGTTTAGTAATTAGTAATTAACTACTCATTATCTATCGTTGGGGATTGTTCTTTTCAGTTTGTTCTACTACTAAAGCCCTTTAAAACGTTTCGTCTGGCAAACTATAGTAAGGTTCATTACTTTTATTTCGCACGATTTAGGGGGGGCAAGTGCCCCCCTGGCACCCCCCTGCCTACGCTGACGCCCCGACTGTATATATATAGTATATATATATATTATATATATATAATAGAGTATATATATTATTTTATATATATATAAATATAATATATATAGTAATACAGTATATAATATATATGTTATTGATTTTTATATTAGCATGGTTATCACAAAATTCAAAAAAGAATTTCAAGTAAATATAAATTAATATTGAAAAATTGATTAGAAAGTCTTGTTAACTATTAAATATATTGTCTACATAATTCTTACTACAAGCAGTATCAAATTTCTTAGAATGTTAAACTCTACCTAGTATATAAAATAATTTAATAGTTACCAATTACGTGAAAAGTACTTATTCAGTATTTATAAATTACCAATATTAATAAGTTTCTTCAATATTTAAAAAATGAATATTAATGTTAGAAAATTCACAATATTTAATTTATATTTAACTATGTTAAGAATTATTTTCTAAAGACCATTGAGGCCGCAACTCAAATTGTAGAATCCAAAATTCTAAGGTTACTACCTTTCGAAGATCATTTTATTTTGGAGAGTACAGAACTCTTTAATTCTTTTTTAGTCATATCTATATTATTACTGGTTGAAAAGCATACCAAACGTTGTAGTGCTGATTTTGAAGACCACTTTATTTTTGGTGCTCGATTTCAGAGGTACAATACTGATGTTTAAATAGTAATTCTTCAAGATTTGGTTTCAATACCGCCAACTTTACCTTTGAACTCTTTTTTATTTAATAACAAAAATATATATTATGGCCAGAATATGACATATAGCTTAAATATCCTTTACATTTCTCTACATTCGGGCCTAAGAAAATACAACCTGCTATAGTACCAAAATCTCATAGAAAATAGCATTTGTCCTGTATCTGGACAGGGGTATTTCGATTCGCAAATCCGTTGGGTTGTAGTATTGCAGACCAGTCTGATAAGATCTGACCAAACGACCCTAGTGCTAGAAACAGCGGGAAACTCTGACTTTCTTTCAACGATCGACCGAATGACGAGCGGGTATACTTCTGGCTAGGAAATTTGTTGACTTACTAATCCAAATCTCAATCCACTAATAATCATCAAGAGAGGGTGGGGGGGTGATAGGAGTACTCCCCCAGTCAATCAGTTCCATGTAGGAAAGTGGCGTTGAGATTGACGTTTAGCTGCCTTTTTATGTCAAGCAGCGAACTTGCACAAGTTGTGGAGTGAAGATTTTCTTTCATTTTGCTTGAAGAACTTTGTTTGACTATGATAAATCTTCTGTATTGTTTCCACGTTCATCTGCAACACGCAGCTCAGCAACCAGTTTTCTGGATGACAAAAAAGGAGTTGTTTAGGAGCACTTGAGAAATGATGTTCTGATCCTCAGGAGCAAAGTTTCTTTGATACTGTGAATACCACATCAAGTGACAATTCTTTGCACCATCTGACGAAGGGATGGGAGCGTATCATAGAACATTCTGAGGGGCCACAGAGTTCAGTACGGACTCGTCGACCTAAGACGCTCAGATTCATCAGCAGCTGCGTATGTTTGTTTGAAAGTACAATCGGAACAGTCTGTTGCTTATTTCGCGCCACCTTGCCAGTGGCTCTTACGGCTCAACCGCTGTGCAATGTTTTTCAAATACCGCAAATATTATGTATGATCTGTAACATTTTGTACCTTAGCTGATTAATGACGATTTTTAGTAAATACAGCTGGTCAGAACTTAGTTCTTTCGTAACTGTTTCAGGAACAATCAACTACAAAGAGCCGTTTGGTTGCAAAATTAATGATGGTTTGGTCTGAGGATCAAGAGCAGTTTGGTTATAGGTCCTTTCATGTGACGATGGTCCAGTTGTCTTCCCATCAACAACACTGAATAACTTCCTGAGTGGCAGTTTCATGTAAAATGCAACAGTGCATATGACCGATTGAATGTGTCTTTTAAGATGTATCCTCCAAGCAGTGGATAATGTACATTCTTGTTGCGCCGTATTGCACGAGCGAGTGTTCCATCGCAAATGCACTGCGTCTTAAGTCCGTAGATCTTGGTTCGTTCAAATAATCACCCAGAATTTCATTAAAAGCATAATCGAGATCCTTCCCTGAGTTATGGAACTAACGTGATCGCTGTAACATGCATCTGGAAATGACCACTAGCGACGTAACTGTTTTTCTCTTAACTTTTCTACCACACCTCCATATAACGACAAGTGTTTCATCTATATTTCCATCGAAACCAATGCAGACCATACCTCTGTGTGCAATGCAAATGCTCTACCTGACGTGTTGTCTCTCAGTTTTCTCTTGGCGTTCGTGTCAATCTTCACTTAGATCAACAACGTTTGGGTGACAGATAGTCCGAGGTCCTTGGAGCGGCAGCATTAACTATGAGAACTGCCCAGTTCCTCTTTGCTCACATTTGTCCTCTCTATAGTGATTTACAGCTCCAACTCAGGATTATGGTTTCTATTTTGAGGTGCCATTCTTGCATTGTCTCTGATTCTAAGGAAGATGATTCTTCTAGCACATCACTCTCACTGCCGCCTGATAATTCAACTGAACTTGCACATTTTTGCGTATTCCTTTTGTTCTTCATCTTACTTTCCAAATGTCACACGCGTTTCCTATTTCCCTTCTCTAGCAGGTTTCATGTTCTTTCTCCTCTGTTCTTTCTTGTCCACCTTTCCTATTATCATTCGTCCTGAAGTGTTTTGATCAAGCCAAATTGCCATTCCAATACAGGGATTTTCTTTTCATTGGACATTGACATTGATTACGTTCAACTATACAATTATGAACACACTTGCACGCGCTAAGGTCGAAGAGACGAGAAAATGATTTTTATTATCTTGAATATGCTTTAATGAAGATTGTTTTATTTCTGAATATTCATCAGAATCAGTTGACATCTCCACTAGTTAAGTCTCTTCACTTTCCACTATAACACTTCAAAATTTATTGTTGGATGCCTGGCTTTATTGTATACGCCTTTAACTTCTGTTGCCACTAATTTTGCTAGATGAGTAACACTGGCATCCTTGTTGACTACTTGATGGAACTTGTAGGCGCTAAAAACATCCTCAGCCAGTGGTAGCTGATCTTCGACAAGTGGTTGTGGATACCGCACCATTATGCGATTCTGTCTATGCCTTGTTGCACGATGCATGAGTACGTCTATTGCAAAATTAAGTAAATACACCTCCCCACAGGACTTATCTCAAAACGTCGAATAAGTTCCCCCCCCCCCTTTTGGTGGGACAAATCTGAACACTGAAATGAGACAGAAATTGCTCTCAATTAGTATTAAAACCAATTTTGAAGAAAATAATATAAAATGCATAACTTAAAAATAGTAAAAAACGACTGTCAAAACCCTTGTTAGAGAGAGACTAAAAGTTGGGCCCTAGACATTCGAGTAATGCAAAATGGATTTTTGTCCCACTAGCAGGAAGCCCAGGGCACATTTGACCATATGTTTGGCTACTCCCACAATAATTCAATCCAGCTTATATATATAATATATTGTAACGGGGCTTGTTTTTTGTCTCTACAAGTAAACACGAGTCGATCCCGCAACTATGAACCCTTAATGGTAAAGTCATAAGATCTACATTAACAAATATTCAGATAATTAAGTTTACTTGCTTTCAATTATTTTTCGCGATCACTGTACTCAACGGAGCAAGAATAGAAAGAGGTTATTATATACTATTTTCATTCACAATTTAAAGCACATAAACAATATTCCCTATAAGCTAATTCCCTAACTAAGATTCCTAACTAACCAGATCAAATGCACATAATAAAAATGCTAAATCTATACAAAATATGAGGATATATCTGGCAAACATTTCAGGAGTTTAATTTGATTCAATTTAAACAGGACATCGGCACTTTAGTTTTTTAGTTTTACGAACACTGGCAATGTCTTTAAATTATTCTCACTTATGAACAACTTATTCCAGTATTCTTAGTAGTCAAACCAGGACATCAAGGAGCAGGCAACGATTTCCACAATGAGTATTCTCGACACAATTGCTAAGCGAGGAAAAAAAGTTCAACTCGTTATAAAATAAATATTACGAAAAAGTCTAAATCTTTAATAATTAGTTGTTCTTACTATTGTAAGAAAAGTCTATGCTCGAACACAGGTAAATTCTCAAATTTAAATATTTCTAATTTCATAACACAAAAGGTTTCATCATAAAGTTGTCAATCCAGGAAGCAACATAATAAAAGGACATCTTAACTGTGAGGCATCATCTTTGTTAATCAGTTTGGACAAAAATAAACACATATACTCACAAGTTTGTTTCAACTTTCCATTATACGCATAGTTTACCAAATCAGCGTGTTTTCTCTTTGAGACTTCAGTTTCCATGGCAATATTCCACAACTAGTTTTCCTTCATAAACACAAGTAGGTAGCTTCGCTGAAGCTCGTAACATTTCAATTCTTTTTAAAATTCCCGAGAGGCAGACGAACACATCCCACGATCGTAGTTGTCATTATTTAGTTCGCTTAGTACTAGCTGCTTTCATCTTTACTTAGTTTCGTCCTCAGACAATTCCCCTAAAATAAAATAGGCAATAATTTTATAAACTGCGATGAAGAATCATAAAATATTAAAATGCCTAAGACAAAAAACTTTCTTACCATATTCCTCTGGGGTTTCATTTTCTTCTTTTAACCTTTTCAGACTAGTACGGCCTCATGCTACCTCTTTCCATTTGAGATCTTCCGAGCAATCTAGTTCTTTCTAACTCGATTTCTTTGTTTTAACTTTCTATAAATAATTAGGTGGTTTTCCCTTATAATATATACTAAGGTTTGATTGCCCTTTAATTAATTCAGCTGTATATTAAAACTTTTAAAGTGCTAGCAATTGAACAATTAACCCTAGTAAGGGGGCTCTATAAACTATCGTTTATTAAAAATAAGTCAGTGAGATTACGTCACTAACCAGCGAAAGCCAATAGAAAATACTGGCTTAAAATATTGTGAACAATCATCAAGAAATGAATAATCAGAGTCTTGAATCCGAAGTGAATGAAGTGTTAATTTCGTTGATCTAAAATTGCTAATTTCATTTTTCGTTTACAGTATTTAATGCTCAGATCTGAAAACTATGTCATTTATCAAACTTGGTGCTTAAACAAATAACATTCAATTTTCCTTTTTTTGTGCAAAAAACATTCTGGCCATTAGGAGTCCTTAATATTCGTATTAACCATCATTCAGCCAGTTACGATAGATGATTGGCTATCCTATTAATAATAAAAGTGGTAAGAGTCAAGCCATCATATAATAGTAAAGTGACCATTAGCCCGCTTTTGAGGCGGGACCAGGTCCGCTTTTAGGCGGACAGTCGCCCGTTTTTCGACCCTGTCCCCGCTTCTTTAAAATAGAAAAAAACTGTCTTCGGCTTTTTCTGAGAAGTCGCCCTGCTTTTTCCAGAGAAGATCCTGCTATTTTTCTCCTTTTTTTCAAATAATCTTCATAGTGAGAGAAATTATATATATATAATATATATATATAATATATATTATATATATATAATACTATATTATATCTTATATAATATATTATATATATATATATATATATAGTATGATATATTATATAGTATATATAGCTATAAATGGTATATAATTCATATATATAATACTATAATATATATTATTAGTATATTATACTATAATATATATAATAGTATATGATACATATAAACTGTGAGAGGAAAATCAAGTAGTTTGTAGTATCTGGATTGCCTGTACACGATTTTTTAAGACATGCTTTTGAGCCATAAGTTTTTCTGTTGCTTGACCCGAGAGAAGTGGCCGGAAAAATTGTTTAAAATTTGTTTTCTGGCTCCATATGCTGCGAGGCAGAACTACGACGAACAACTAAAAGATACCCACTGTGGTACCACTTTAAGTGTTTAACGAAGCGAAGCACACTCATGGAATGGCTGAAACTGTTCCGTCAGGTTTTTTTCAATCAGCCATACTAGAGTGAGGTAAAGCTCGCTTGACCTTCTAGATCTCCTTTTCAAGAGACCTTGTACATAGTCGTAAATTTATTGTAATATGATTCAAATTCAAAAATTCACTAATTGGCACAAAAAAATAGTATTTGGTTTTGTTGCTGACGAAC
>JABUQX010077305.1:5000-7500 GCA_015478945.1 Trachelipus rathkii
TATATTCGTTGACAATATTCTTAATGTGAGAGAATAGTCCATCGGCTGTTCGGTCAGCACTGACATCATTAAATCTGATAAATCTTTCTTTTATAGAATTATCACCCTTGTGCACATACCTCAGAACCGTGGACAATTGCGATCTACTTTTAATATCCGATGTTTCATCCAACATGATAGCTACAAAATCAGTTTCTTCTATTTCTCGGAAAATAACCTCATTTACAACTTCACTAATAGTACTAATCAAATCATTTTGAATGTCACTCGAGGTCCCTCTAAATACTGTAGCAGTCTGAAAATGTTCCGCGAGTAATGGATCCCAGATTTTTAAAAGGTTCAAAGTTTCTATGTAGTTACCTTTATTTAAAGATGTTTTCCCTTCATCATGTCCTCGAAACGGCAATTCCTGATTTGCTAAGCAACATGTAACATCAATTAAACGCTTGAGAATTTCACGGTTCTTTTTAACTTTTTGATTATGTAGACTATTATTAACTCTCAGGGTTTTGTCTAATCCTTCATCAACTCTTTCTTTACCGAAGGCGTACAAATCCATTACACACTGAAGGTGACTTTCGGAGTTCTCATGTGCTTTAGCCGATCTAGAAAGACCGCTTAGGTTTGAAAATCCAGTTGACACCCAAGAAGTATATGCGGATTTTGAGAAGAGAAGACAAGGCCAACAAAACAATTTTAGTAAACTCTGACTTCCGCATAGCCAATTATGGTTCTCATAATTAGAGATTGTAAAATGCCTGGTGTATGATTTATTTTTCTCCCTAACAATTGCAGTTAAATCCTTCAATGATGGGCAAGGACGTCCGTTCTTGACGATCAAAAGTTTATTCTCAAACTTGAGTGACCCAAAAGGTTTTTTCTTTAGCTGTGTAATAACATCTTGTTCATCCATCAATGATCTATATATCTATATATATATAATATACTATATATTATATATATATATATATATATATATATATTATTATAATATATATATATATATTATATATATAATATACCTACTACACTATACCTATCACTAAACTATATATACCATATAAGACTACAACATAATATTATATTAAAGTTATGTCGATGAAGTATATTTAGTATTGATAGTGAAATCAGGACATCGTGCCGATGACTGTCTATCAGGGTTGGCAGGCATTAATTTTTTAATATATACCGTATATATATATATTAATATACTAATATATATATAATATATAAATATAATAATATAAATAATATATATATATATATATTAACATATATTATTAATATATATATATAAATAATACTATAATATATATATTATATATTAATATTTAAAAATATATAATTAAGTTAGTATGAAGAAGTATAAGCAGTGATCGCTGATTAACAAATAATTTACAAGTAGGAGGGCCCCTATTGATGAAATATGAGGAAATCAATGATTCTAAAGGTTAATAATTGTTAAATAAAACTTAATTACAATAGATAAAAAAGCTTATCTGAATAAAATCATGTGAGCTTTCGTTCTATGACTGGACATCTCGTTCAGATGAAATTTATAAACTAACATTAAAAAAGCAAAAATTACTGAGTTATGTAAGATTTAAATTTAAAGTTTGGATAATTTAATTTTGTTAAAAAATTTTGTGGTGCTCAAAATATTATTTTGTATTGTGTCAATGTTGTAATCACCTTTTTGTTTATTGAAATTATTTGAATTAATGATGCAAAAAGATTCGATGAGTTTACGTTTTTGTAAATTTTGAACATGGAGAATAGGTGTCATTTGGTTAAAGTTAATGAAATGATTGTAAGTAGAGCGATGAAGTGTCAGGGAAGAATTTTGATTATCATGTAGAAGGTCATATTTGTGTTGATAGAGTCGACGTGTAAGATTGTGGGTTTCACCAATGTAGAGGGATTCGCAATCTTTACATGGAATTTTGGAGACACATTGGGAAAGTTCATTAGGGGCACTGGGTTGATGAATGTGAGGTTTAAGGGTTTTTTAAGAGGAAGAATATCAGAGGAAGTGAAACGTAGAGTTTTTGGAAAGATATTTTTAATGTGGTTGAGAGGAAATTGAGGTAGAGGGAGGAAAGAGTTTGAATTACGGGAGCGGTTAATGGGAGGATTGTAGTAGGTTCTGTTTGCCTTTTTTTATGGCCTTATGGATGATATGAGAAGGGTAAGAAAGTTTTTTTGAAAGTAGATGTAGGAAAATATGAGGTCAGGATTAAAATTAGAGAGGGATAACATAAAATTTCAATTAAACAAAATGTGATTATAACATTGACATAATACAAAATAATATTTTGAGCACCACAAAAATTTATAACAAAAATTAAAATCTAATCCAAACTTTAAATATATTATAAATTAAATCAGTACTTATTGCTTTTTTAATGTTTAGTTATATAATTTCATCTGACGAAGGTTCCAGCATTGAGAAAACGAAAGATTTCATGATAATTTCTTTAAATAAATTTTCACTATATTT
>JABUQX010077305.1:17500-20000 GCA_015478945.1 Trachelipus rathkii
AATCAAGGAAATTAGAGTTCAGAATAGTTTTCGATCTTAAAAGAATTTGTCAGAAGTGGGGTTCGAGCCCACGCACTCATACGAGTATCAGAGCTTAAATCTGCGCTTAGACCGACTCGGCATTCTAGACAACATGAGAGATTGATTTTTGCTGTTAAAGACTCCGTTAGCAGAGGGGACTCTAATTCACCACTCATATTTATCATATCGGCTGCGCGCCCCATAAACACTAAACCATTCTGTCTTTGGTTAAAACCATTAAATTTAGCTCATTAACAACGATAAAATTTAATTACCTTTACCAATACTATTACCTACAAATGAAAAAAAAAAAGTTAAATCAACAACCGTTTTAATTAATATGCCATGCCTCTCAATCATTACCAATTCAAAATAAATAATAAATTAAAATTTTATTTGTATTATGAGATTAATTATTACAATATTAAATATTTTTAATTTCTTAGTTAATAATATGAAAATTTATTATCTGAGTATAGCAAAAAAAAAAAAAAAACAATGGATTTTGCGTATTTAATTTTTTATTTCTATTCTTTTTGATATCTATTAAAGAATTTTCTTTCTATTAATTTTGATTTCTACTAATGTTTTTTAATTAATTCTGATCCCCTTACTCCAAATTTCGGGCTTATGGCGTCAAAGTCTTTTTAAGTGGCATATTAGGAATGTTAATTTACTAATTGAAAATTTTAATGTCTAAATAAATAATTACTTAACATTAATTAATAAGCGTAAAAGAGGGCGACAATAAATTTCAAAAGAAAGAAGCAGGTTCATAAGGTCCTTTTATTATTATTATTATTATTATTATTATTATTATTATTATTATTATTATTATTATTATTATTATTATTATTATTATTATAATTAGTTTTGTTATTATGAAATATTATTCATTAATTATTATTCTTATTATTATTATTATTATTATCATCAATCATCATCATCATCATCATCAATCATCATCATCATCATCAATCATCATATATCTCATCATCATCATCATCATCATCATCATCATCATCATCAATCATCATCATCAATCATCATCATCATCATCATCATCATCATCATCATCATATCATATCATCATCATCATCATCATCATCTCATCATCATTCATCAATCATCATCATCATCATCATACACCCATCATCATCATCATCATCATCATCATCATCATCATCATCATCATCATCATCATCATCATCATCATCATCATCATCATCATCATCATCATCATCATCATCATCAATCATCATAACCAATGATCAATCAGCAAAAGCGAGTGAAAATTCATCATCATCATCATCATCTCATCATCATCATCAATCATCATCATCATCATCATGCATTATTTATTATATTATTATTATTATTATTATTATTATTATTATTTTATTTATATTTTATTATTTTATTTTATTATTATTATTATTATTATTATTTTATTATTGTTATTAATTATTATTATTTATTAATTATTATTATTATTATTATTATTATTTTATTTATTTTTTATTATTATTATTATTATTATTATTATTATTATTATTATTATTATTATTATTATTACATTTATAATGATTATTATTATGATTACGATTACGATTATTATGATTATTATTATGATTATTATTATGATTAGTATTATGATAATTATTATGATTTTTATGATTATTAATTCATTATTATTATTATTATTATTATTATTATTATTATTATTATTATTATTATTATTATTATTATTATTATTATTATTATTATTATTATTATTATTATTATTATTATTATTTAGGAATTCAACATCAGTCTTTGATTTTATAAAAGTTTTAGATTTCATTTCCAACGTTCTAAATATTTATTTTTGTGCATTGTTGAGTATTCTTAAAATAATTTTTAAAAATAATTTACAAGAGAAGTAGAAGACATATTTAAACCGATTTCCTGACGTATTTCGTCTCTGTACTTGAGATATCTCCAGAGGAAAGTTTTTGTAACCGAATGAGTGTTTTAATTGATATATACAATAAGTAAATCAAATGATATTAAGTTTAACTGATAATACATTAAATTTTATGTTAATATCTGGCTACGGGTTTTGAAGTAGAAGACCTCCGCAATTTTTGAGTTTCTGGACTTCACACGATTCGTATAATATTGTGAAATGTTTGGAAATATTACCTATAGTTGATTGACCATGTGTCGTGTTGAAATGTTCAAAGATTTTACTTGGATTGTAGCGATGTTGATATGCCCTATCCGACAATCTATTCGTCGTGTAACCTATATATGTCGACGTACAGTCTGACTCAGGGTAGTTAAATTGACACAACGTGATGGTTGTCGGGCAAAGCATTTCTTGTGCTAAAGGAGGTTGAGAGTTGTTTTTGGACTGTGTGATAATATAGTCCTGACTCTAATTTTTGCAGGAGTCTTTAGTTTTTGAGGTGAGAGTTCAATATTACGAAGCTGCTTC
>JABUQX010077305.1:32500-37331 GCA_015478945.1 Trachelipus rathkii
TCACTATTATTATATAATGCTCACATCTTTTAGCCAATCAAATTGCTCAAAAAATGTGTAGTAATTTAACATACATTACTCATCTCTATGTTTGTCGCAGCAACCCTATTTGATCAGTTTGTTTCTCGTATTAAAGCCTCGGAACTTTAAAATTTCGTTCAAACTTCGGACTTCGGAAATATAAAATAAATTAAAACAGAAATTATAAATTCGTAAATTATTATTAAAATCAGTGAAAAACAATGTAAATTTTAGTCCTTTTACAAAAATAAGTCAATTAAAGTTCTTTACTTTAGCTGCAATTTAAACTTAATAAAGTATGAAATATTATGAAAAACACGAAACAATTAGAATCCAAAATCGAAAATTTAAACGCAGGCATCAGACCATCTTTCAATCACTAAACATCGTTCGTTCAATGAATCTGCAGTGCTGGTGCGTGTTTTTTTTATTATTTGTTTTACCTTCAAAATAAGAATTTCAAGGTAATGCTTATTAGTATTATATAATTATTTATAACGTTTTAGTATTTATTTGTATAAAATATATAATATTTCGTAACTGGAAAACAGTCAAATCAAATTATTATTATATTACGTAACTATAGGCTAAAGGCTTCAAAGTGTATATATAATTATATATATATATTATATATATATAATATATATATATATATATATATATATATATATATATATATATATATATATATATATATATATCTTTATTTATTATATATATTTTATTATATATATATTTGAGCTAGCCTCCCGAAAGCATCATGCATGTAACTAAAAAAACTATAACAGCTACAGGAAATAAATAACATTTTTGAATTTCAACAAGCAATTTCATCGATAAAACTTTAAAAAAAAATTATTTTATTCTAATATTTATTAATATCATCTTAAATATAAGTATAATCTTAGGTCTGGCAGCGTACGCTCTCATCAACCTTCCATTTCTGCAGTAATACGAAAGCAAGAGTTACCAAATAATGTTTTTTTTTTTATTAAGCTCTGGAGAAAATGTTAATTTTCTTTTTATTTCTTTTATATAATATATTAAATAATATATATATAGTATATATATATATATATATATAATTATAATATAATATATTATATATATATATATAATATATATATATATGTATTATATATATAAATATATATATAAATGATATATATATATATATCGAGTATTACCAAAACGAATTTGAACATTTTAGATAATTTATTAGCCGACTAGTTTCGGGTAAGAATACTCTTCACATTTTCAGGCTTACTAATAAAATTAATTACTAATTAAATAACTATAACGTTGAATACGATAAATCTATATAAGATAAGTTAATGATTTTCAATATTATGTAGTAAAGAGTTCTTAATTTAAACAAAATTTCACTTCAAATATTAAAAGGCTGTTAAAATTTAGATTTTCATTTAAGGTCGGTTTGATTGAGATGCCAAATATACAAGTATTCTAACAACTGAAGATCGGGTTCCTCAGTTTGGGTTAATATTCCAAAATTGGTATTTTGTATATGGTGGCCTTCCTGAAGAGAATGAGGCATTTATAGCTGAATAGGGAGGATGATGTAAATGGTCTAGAGTTTTAAATGAAAATACGTTTATGCTCCGCAAAACCCGTGGAAAGGCTTCGTATTGTTTTTCCTATGTAGGTGGCATCGCAGTCACGCATTTGTAATAATATATACTGATGAGCATAAAGTAATGGGAGTTTATCTTGATTTAAAATATTCTCTCAATTTTTTGTTTTCACTCAAAAATCTAAATCTAAAAATTTAAAACTGTGGAAATTTGTTTTTAAAACTACGTAATTTTACGAAGAATTTCGCTAACTCATTCTCCCCAGAAAGGAACTTCATATACAAAATATCTTGTAGCTGTTAATTTAGCTTGAGATTAGTCTTTAACATTTTTGCTGAAAAGAGTTGTCGAAAAAGTTGAGTCAATAATAAATTCTGGGAACCCATTCTTCAGAAATAATGTTATCAGAAAATCAAGTTATTTTGTAAAATTAACATAAGATGACGAAATTTTATATCCCCTGTCAAAAAGAGTTTTAATTAAGTTGATTTTAAAAATATGAGAAATGAAAGAATAAAAAATTTTGTCAAATCCAGCAATTATATATATATATAATTTAATATATATATATATAATATTATATATTGATATATATATATATATATATATATATATATATAATATATATATATATTATATATTTATAATATATATATATATATATATATATATATAAATATATATATATATATATATAGTATATATATATATATATATATATATATATATATATATATATATATAATGGAAAATATATATATATATATATATATATATATAGTATATATATACCCGTAATATATATATATATATATATATATATATATATATATATATATATTATAATATATATATATATATATATATATATATAATATTTATATATATATATATATATATATTATATATATATATATTATATTATTATATATATATATATATATATATATATATATATATTATATACAAGTAGGAGGGCCCTGTTGATGAAATATGAAGGAATCAAATAGGAGATTCTAAAGGTTAAAAGTTAATAAAAATTATTAAATGTAAAGTTATTTAAATAAAATCATGAGCTTTCGTTCCAATGCTGGAACCTCGTTCAGATGAAATTTATACACTAACATTAAAAAAGCAAAAGTTACTGAGTTATATAATATTTAAAGTTTGGATAATTTAATTTTGTTATAAATTTTTGTGGTGCTCAAAATATTATTTTTTATTATGTCAATGTTGTAATCTCCTTTTTGTTTATTGAAATTATATTCTCCCTCCTACCTTCAACCTGAACTCGATTTTCTTAAATCCACTTTCAAAAAACTTTCCTACCCTTCTCATATCATCCATAAGGCCATAAAAAAGGCAAACAGAACCTACTACAATCCTCCCATTAACCGCTCCCGTAATTCAAACTCTTTCCTCCCTCTACCTCAATTTCCTCTCAACCACATTAAAAATATCTTTCCAAAAACTCTACGTTTCACTTCCTCTGATATTCTTCCTCTTAAAAAACCCTTAAACCTCACATTCATCAACCCAGTCCCCCTAATGAACTTTCCCAATGTGTCTCCAAAATTCCATGTAAAGATTGCGAATCCCTCTACATTGGTGAAACCCACAATCTTACACGTCGACTCTATCAACACAAATATGACCTTCTACATGATAATCAAAATTCTTCCCTGACACTTCATCGCTCTACTTACAATCATTTCATTAACTTTAACCAAATGACACCTATTCTCCATGTTCAAAATTTACAAAAACGTAAACTCATCGAATCTTTTTGCATCATTAATTCAAATAATTTCAATAAACAAAAAGGTGATTACAACATTGACACAATACAAAATAATATTTTGAGCACCACAAAATTTTTTAACAAAATTAAATTATCCAAACTTTAAAATTTAAATAACTCAGTAATTTTTTGCTTTTTTAATGTTAGTGTATAAATTTCATCTGAACGAGGTTCCAGCATAGGAACGAAAGCTCATGATTTTATTTAGATAACTTTTATATTTAATAATTTTTATTAAATTTTAACCTTAGAATCTATTTGATTCCTTCATATTTCATCAATAGGGCCCTCCTACTTGTAAATATTTGTATCAGCGATCACTGCTTTAACTCCTATATATATAATATTATATATATATATATATATAATATATATTATATATATATTATATTATATATATATATATATATATATATATATATATATATATATATATATATATATAATATATATTTATATATACGGTATATTTTAAAATTAAGCCTCCTACCTGAGAGAACAAGTCACGCACGAGCCTGATTTTATATGATATAGCTATATACATATATATTATATATATATATATTTATATATATTATATATATATATATATATATATAATATATAGTATTATATATATATATATAAATATATATATATATATATATATATAATATATATATATAGATTATTATAGATCAGTTATGGATGAACAAGATGTTATTACACAGCTAAAGAAAAAACCTTTTGGGTCACTCAAGTTTGAGAATAAACTTTTGATCGTCAAGAACGGACGTCCTTGCCCATCATTGAAGGATTTAACTGCAATTGTTAGGGAGAAAAATAAATCATACACCAGGCATTTTACAATCTCTAATTATGAGAACCATAATTGGCTATGCGGAAGTCAGAGTTTACTAAAATTGTTTTGTTGGCCTTGTCTTCTCTTCTCAAAATCCGCATATACTTCTTGGGTGTCAACTGGATTTTCAAACCTAAGCGGTCTTTCTAGATCGGCTAAAGCACATGAGAACTCCGAAAGTCACCTTCAGTGTGTAATGGATTTGTACGCCTTCGGTAAAGAAAGAGTTGATGAAGGATTAGACAAAACCCTGAGAGTTAATAATAGTCTACATAATCAAAAAGTTAAAAAGAACCGTGAAATTCTCAAGCGTTTAATTGATGTTACATGTTGCTTAGCAAATCAGGAATTGCCGTTTCGAGGACATGATGAAGGGAAAACATCTTTAAATAAAGGTAACTACATAGAAACTTTGAACCTTTTAAAAATCTGGGATCCATTACTCGCGGAACATTTTCAGACTGCTACAGTATTTAGAGGGACCTCGAGTGACATTCAAAATGATTTGATTAGTACTATTAGTGAAGTTGTAAATGAGGTTATTTTCCGAGAAATAGAAGAAACTGATTTTGTAGC
>JABUQX010077306.1:0-14290 GCA_015478945.1 Trachelipus rathkii
GGGAGAGAGTAATGTATTGATTAGGTAGTGAATGAGAACTGATCATTATTTGAGTGGTATCGTAGGTCTGTAATTAATATAGTAAAAGACGTATAGTGGTTATTGGGTGTGGAGAGTTGTTAGTAAGGTAGTGCCGAGTGAAGTAGTGAGTGTTCGCGTGAATAGATTTGAGTGTTTTAATTGAGCTATTGTGGTGAGAGTGTTCGTGAAGGAAGTTAAGGTAATGTTTGTCTTTTTGAAAGGCGAGTTTTCTCTTGTTGTGGTTTCTGTATGCATTTATTATTGTGTAGTAGCCAATTGTAATTGAATGGCTATCTCGAATTGTGTGGTATTGTATTTTATTGTTCAAGTGTTGAAAAATTTTTGAATTTTTAAGTGGTGATTATGATAAATTTTAAGACAAAAAAAAGATTTGAATTGATAAACTTAAAGAACAGTGATATTTTGAAGAATGTAGAACAGTAGTGGTGCTGTCATATACTTTAAAAGGTATATTGGATAATAAAATGAAATAATTTCGTTAGAAGAAGAATGTTTACGTACAGGATCACAGATACAATATGGAAGTTGACGAGTATATAGATATCTATATAGTGACGATTTTATTGTAGAGTTCAGAAAAAAGCTATTGTTATATAAATGCAGTTTATGGCTTCTTTTGTCCTCATTTCAATATTATGGCATGATTAAATTAAGTAATATCTTATGTCCATTTCTATCTTTGGAGGCAGGATGGGTAAGGAAAAGGTATGTGGGTACAGTGTCCTCTGAGAGGAGTGATTTTCTGGTGTAATCTTTCTTGGTCTGTTGAATTTTGGATATATGTATGAAGTAGAATATAATTATTGAGTGATGTAGGTGGTCTAGTAGGATGTATATATGAGTTTTTGAATATATAATTGATGAGTATGGAAGAATTAGTTTGTAGGGTGTTATCATTATTATTATTCAATGGAATGATTTTGGTTTTTTATGTGTTAAGCGTAACTTAAGCATGAGTTTAGCAGGATATGTGAGTGATAGAGTGATTTTGGCAGCTGTTGAGTGTAGGGTTAGGGGTTTGATTGGTTCTCAGGTTCGGCAAGCAGTGTTTATAGTTTTATTAGTGCGCGTGTTTTAAGATTAATTTTTTTTCCATATAAATTGTATTTAGGTCGCATTGATTTTTTACTAAATAAAGTATCTATGGTTGTGATAAAGGAACAGTCCTTTATGGTGTGTGAAAGTTGTTAGATTGTGATGAAGTAACTTGGATAAAGTTGTTGAAAGGTTTATTATTGTATTCTACGTGAGTATATGTTTGGTAATGATTAAGGTGATAAGTAGGATGATTGACAGATTCAGTGTATGGAAAAGTATTTGTTATATGAAAATGGGGGAAAGGATAGGCCTGTGTGAGGATAATTATCGCTTAGAGGAAAGAAATTAGATAATGTGTATTATATATTCTTTGTGTGGTGCTTAGGCGGCCTTATATACCATGATAGTGGTATGTGGTTACCCTATGTGTTATTGTGTGTAGTTAGAAGAACTATGTCTGGAAAATACTCCACGTTGTTAAAATCATCCGAATAAAGTAATAACCTAATGTGTTTAAAGTATTTCGGAGTCCAATTTTGGGAGTGGTTGTGGTGTGAGTAGATATTGATTATAAATATATATGAGAAATGAATCAAGTAATGTACGTGTTACATAGTTGTGGTGTGAAGAAATGGTAAATGCGAGTATATAATGTAAATATAAGTTGTATTAATAATTCGTAACATAAGTACTTGTGAGAGAGGATGGACGGATATCCTGTTGGGTTAAGGGAATGTATTGTGGGTAAGTTAGTCTGTAGTATATTAAAAGACTGAAGACTGAATATAAGTTAAAATATTTTAGAATATTGTTTTTAAATTATGTTGGTAAGGAAAGTAATGTAATTTCAGTGTATTGTTAAGTCCTAGTCTTTCGGAAAAATCAGTATGGAGTGAACGGCGGGGTTTCCTGTGATGGTAGTATATGGTGTCGATTATATAGTGAGGTAGTACCCTAACTGGTGCAAGTATTGATTAATACCCGTATAATATATTATTAGAACAAATGATGTCATATCAGGAATAATAGCTCATTGTGAATATGCTATAGTAAGTGTTTTTAAAATTTAATTTAATTAAATTAATTATTTTATATTTTATTTATTTTTAGTATTATGTTATTTATATTTATAATATTATATATTATATTATATATTATATTAATATATTATATTCTATTTTATTATTTTATTTAATTACATATAGTTGTTATATTTTTTAATTATTTACCTACTAATTATTTGAATATTATTTATTATTATTATTATTTTATTATTATTATTATTATTATTATTTATTATTATTTCTTAATTGTTTTTATATTTTAGACAGAAATATGACTCAAGAATAATATTCGATATTTTTAAGATACAGCTAGTTCTCTTTTCTTTTAACTTCACCTCTCCCTATAATAAAGATTTGGTGGTTATATGCTGATTGTCTTTTTCAATTTCTTTTTGCTATCTTAAATTGATTAAATAACATAATATTGAGGAGCACATTCTTGCATATTGAATAGATATTCTGATGGGAATCCAAGATCGTAAAACTTACACTTGTCCTTTAAATAACGAGATGACTTTACGTTCTGGATTCTGGTAAGGATAATGACGATGGACAACATTTAGAAAGTATAAAATGATTACAACCACACCGCTAAGGAGTCTATAAAACAATGTGGATACTCTGAGCATCACTTAGCTTTATACGTGCTTTTCATAGGCATTTAGCAGTGTGTGTTCATTTTATATTTTCGTAAATGTGTGAGAAAGTGGTGGGTGTGTGTGTCCTCACAACTTATGGGTTTTGACTCCTTGTTTTATTTATTAATAACAAAAGAATTGCTTCAGCTTTGGTTTTTGCCGTTGCTGAGGAGTGTATAAATTATTTTGGATGAATAGTGGAATATAGCACATCTGTTCTCTCTATGCTTTATGTTATGAGTGGAATAATGTTCGCTACCTTATATTTCGTTATCGCTCTCTGCTAAGGCTTATAAGAGCAGTGTGTTGCTCTCGTGCGCTCTCCTACGTCTGTTATGGAATCTCATCTTTTGTGCCAGTACATCAAGTTCAAAACACTTTTATTCTCCGGTGTGTGACGGTACCCGATGCAAGCACGTGGTCGAGTGTCCGACCAGCATATTGCGAATCTTGAGTCACTATGACATCGCTCACCAATATAGCTCATGACTATAGCACTTGCAAAGGGTATCCATCTTCAATTTTCACTATATCATAGGCTCTTCTAAAATAGCCCAACACAAGTACCCTCTGTGACGTATATACATTGATTGATGGTGACATCTGGACTTACGCGGCCTAACCTTACCTTTATCACTTCTTGCCACCACTCTTATTAATCACACTCTCAGTAACTCTCTCCAATACCTGATTTATTTGTTTTTACTCTCATATACCTTTTATCAATTCTTCTTAACATAACACAATTCTAAGAATGTAAATATCAAGGAGGTGAACAAAATGTAATAAACCGCACTCGACAATGCTCGAGACTATAGACATCGTTTACACGTTTAAATCCCTTCTTTCGCAAAAGCATAATAAATTCAAACACCTACTAGGCTCCTTCAGAATATACTATACCAACAAAACTATCACACATACAGGTAACTAGACAAACAAATTGTAAGTAGCCCCACGAAGAAATTATAAAATGCATAGAAGATCCTTCTCGAAGTACGATCAAGAGTCATTGGTTAAGAGTACGTATGTATGTATCCATCAAACCCAGTTAGGTTAGTAACAACTCTAGTATAACCAGTATAAAGAATTTAATTAATACACCTATATCATAAATTAAGACAACCCTCGCATAAACATTTTTTTTCTTTTTTATGAATTTTCTGTTTAAAATTATATCCATTTAAATCCAGTTAAATACATGTGAACCCTTTTAAATCATTTCGTCACACTGTTCGCATACAACTTGAATATGATTGTGGACATATACCGAAACGCATCAGATATCCTTAAGTTTGCAATATATAGTAAGAAGATTCGTCACCAAAAGTAATCGTGTAGTTTAACCCAGAGGACATTGATAGAATAGTAAGTAAAAAGCATCGATATAAGTGGGTAAAAAAACATCGAATATAAATCGTATATTGAATTCCTGAGTTAATAAAATGATCCTACCGAGTCATTTAAAACCTTCTTAGAACCAAAAAACCTCCCCTTTATAATGGGGGCACCGCCCCCTTTTTGGGGTATAAACGCTCTGAAAACTCGGTTTACTCAGACCTTAAATTTCGGTCTCACCGACCTTAAAAACCCCCAATTTGACGTTTCAAGCCGTTAAAAACGCTTGAAACCCCGAAAAACGCGGGAACTTGCGGCGTATGAGGGCTCAGGCTCTGGATCAGGCTCCGACTCCGGCTCGTAATTTTAATTTCAAAATCTTACTGATAAAAAACTTTCAATCATTTGTTAAAAATTATATAAAATGATTTTTCAAGATTTTCCAGATAAATTTCACTACGGGTTCATGGAAATTCATGCATCTCTGCTGGTTCGCGGGACTCTATACATACTTTCAACTAGTTTTCTATACTCAATTTAAATTATATTTACTGTTCAATAAAATATCTGAGATAACTAAGTCATTTAAAATTTTATTTAGTCCTATCGACGCAATATGTGGCGATTGTATCAGTAGTAGATACATATATAATAATATATATATATAAATTATATATATAATTATATATATATTAATATATATATATATTTTTATAATATATAATATAATATTATTATATATATTATAATATATATATAATATATAATTATAAATATATATATAATATTTATATATATATATATAGTATAATATATTAATATATTAATTATATATATATATATATAAATATATATATATTATATAATATATATATATATATATAGTATATATATTATATATAACTTTTAGTTTTAAGTAAAGACACCGCAAGGAATATTAATATTATATATATATAAATATATATTTAATAAACTAGATATATATATATATATTAATATATATATTATATATATTATATATATAATATATATATATATATAATAAAAGTATATAATATATATTAATTATTATATTAATATATATATAATATATTTAATATATAATATTATATATATATATATATATATATTAGTATATAAAATAATATATAAATTTATATACTTAAATATATATATATACTATATATATATATATATTATATATAATTAATATTAAATATATTTAATATTATATATATTATATATATTTATAATATATATATTATATATATATATATATACTATATATATAATTATATTATATATATATATATATATATATATATTATATTCTATATATTAAATTAATATATATTATATTATATATATTATATATATATATATTATACATATTAATAAATATATATATTGTTTGGCAGTAAATTTGAAAAGATAAAACTCAGATATTAATCATTGATATGGTAGGCGGTGAAATCGAATGAGAATAAAACCATAAGTCAAATAATACTACACAAAGAGGCAATTCTCCTACTTTTGCATATTTCGCATTATTGAATGAAACTCACACTACCCAGGTCACCAGCACCTCGAGAGTCAAGATTAATGGGATCAGTAATAATATCTTGCTGGCGTTTTTCATAAGTAAGATGACAGTTACAACGAAAATGACAATTGCTAGAACTTATTCAGTTAGGTAGGTGCACTCCACATCTATGATATTGACTGAGAAAAAGAAACATTGTTCACAAGTCTGTAACTATTATGACCCATTTATATTCTTTCAGAAGACTGACTACATTTGGAGCATTGAAGATAGGAATTAATATATTTAATCATGTTAAGAGAAACATATTCACCTTAGTTGAATACACCTATGGCCGCTAAAGGAAGGCATTTTTGGCAAGTTTTTTATTTTATTTGCCACTGTAATAAAAGTTGCGGTCATAGGGGTTCCCTAGGCTTTTAATACCACTACATGTTTTTAAAAAATAATTTTATCATAATTCACATAATATAAGATGCTCATAAAGCGAATAATTAGTAGTGATATAACTGACACAGAAGGTCGACATAAAACTACTGAGTATCGATACATCCGTCAGATATTGTTCCCTCTTTTACAAGGACGTGCCGTGTAGCATCACCACAAAAATTAACAGGCAATCACTAAACCTCAGAAATCATAGGAGACAAAGAAAATTTATATAAATAAATATGATTTATAACTAATATAAATATTCATGTGTGATCATATTTCTGGTTACGAAGCGTATTTATCCGCTTGGTCGAACCAAAATTTTATGGAGCACATTTCACATCATTTAGATTTTAGAGTCTGTACAACCGAGCTTACGAATATATGCCAGATCATCATTGAACCATTTTGGAAAGGCGGAGAAGAAAAATGGTTAACCTACATACACTATATTCATTCTAATATCAGTATGAGATCTATGTTAATCTAGTAGGTACTGTACTAACTAACTAACCGCGATTAGAGAGCGAATATCGATACATAAGAGCCGTGCGCGTATAGCTTACCTCATGGCACGCATAAACCGCTGTTTTCTGGCCCGAAAGGAACACATCACTCCCCATTTCAGAACATTTTGTTAAGAGTTACGAGCACTAAAAGAGTTCTAATAGAGGAATTTAATATAGGCATTAAAAATACTGAGAATTATATGTCTTAGCCCGTTCTTATATTACATTCTAGTATGTGACAGGAAGAGAATTTGACAGTAATTATTAGCCATGATCATTCGAGCTGAGAACTAAGAAATACTAGAAATTGATGTTAGGGCTTGCGGTTTTCGAGATTAGGCTGTTCCGCGATGTATGCAAAGAGGAGGTGTCCAGAAATATTGCGGAAAAAGTATAAAAAGCATGTGTTCATTCCCATTGGCTCTTCTACAACAAATCAACCAATCATAGTAGTAAAAATGATTATGAACACTAATACAGAAATCCGCTATATACTGGTGGGTACTTAATAAAGGGGCATTATTAGTTTTTTTATCGGAGCGAGTCGGTCTAATGCGGAAGAAATATTCAAATGCAAACATCCAAGCCTATGAGCAGACCAGATGTGAATCTGAACAACACATAGATGGCATTACTAAGAGTAAGTTTTAATAAGGAGCAAGTTATGTAGCGAATGATGCAAAGCATATAGAATCACTTTCTCCTTGACATGAGAAATATCTGCCACAAGAAAAAGCGCTTTTCAAGTTATGCATATCAGACGCATTGTAAGTCGTGATTCATCTGTGCTATGAATATTGAAATCGTTGATCGGCGAAGTATCTAAATACTGTGATGTTAGAGCCAGTTGTAATGCCTCTTCCAATCCCAAAGACCTTGCGATAAATTTATATTAAACCTCGCAGCAATTCATGTCTAATATTTTAGTATGTGAAATGGGTTAGGAACCCATCGAAAAGATTTTGAAGAACAAATCACTCGACTAGTGTATTAATATAGAAGCTAATCAAATCGCCGAGACAACTATGACTTGATATCTTAATATATAATCAACAGATATTTTTGTAGGTATACTAATAATACAGCTGCACGCAGCAATCAATAATTCCAGACTAACAAATTTCCCACGGAGTTCTGGTGAGAGGATTACTTAATAACTCTGTATCTAGATTATATTCTATACCTTTCTTCTTTGGAAATACGTAGTTTATTTCACTGAATAAATACGACCTGCTATATGCATTGAGACTATAATCTATATATATCCTTATCGCACATGCTACATTCATGAACAATATCGATAGAGATTAAAGAAAAAGACGCTTCTTTATAGTTTTTTAGCACTTAGAAGGCATAGAAGAAGACCTAGAACATTATCATAGTAAAAATATTATATATTTATATATTACCTATAATATAACAAAAATTTGAGAAGGACACAAGAAAACTGAGTATTCAACAGAAACTTTTCAAAGACCTCTCGCTATAAGTAGTCTCACAAAGTCTATAAAGGATACTATGAACCTTTTTTTCCGTCCGACGAAAAAAAGGCTTTGATGATACTATACTCGCTCAGCCATGCTCACCACCAGTACAGTAGAACACTCCTTCAAAGCTCATCGTAGGAATAAGGAACTGGGTTGCGAACGTACATATGAGTAAAGACGAAGATTAAATCGTGTATGGCTATGATGGATAGTACAATAAGTAAAATTTGTGTTTGTGACAATTATGATATATTTTAATTCAAACAATAGTTGACTTAATATGAATTTTTGCGTATTGATAACCGCAAGGAAATTATCTTTTTTTAATAATATCAATTTTGCAACTGCTCTAAATTTTAAAATTTTGCTTAGGATTCGAATCATCAAACTTAATGATATAATTGTTTTAATAAAATAATTTATTTATAATAATTATTATCATTATTGATTGATCGGGTATTTAATGAAAAAATTTATTATTGGCTAGGCAGTCTCTCTATTTCCATGTATTTTATTTGGTGTGCTGAATTACGAATAACATCCCATTTCCTCCATCAAATGTAAGTGTATTTTTCCAACAATATCCCTAGTGTAATCATTTTTATCTTGAGTGTCTTTTTTTTAAAGTTTGCTGACATTACAATGTTGGAGTGGGACACGGTTTGTTAAAACGCGTCACGTCATATTAGAACAAGAAGAGTCATGTTACAATGAGAAACATCATGTTGGAATATTGACATTTCATAGTTAGAAAGACAGGTCATGTATAGATGTTATATATATTATATATATATATAATATTATGAATAATATATATATATGTATATTATATATCTTTAGTATGAAATAAATTAATCTATTTGGATGTAACCGAACCTCATAGTAAGAGTAGAAATACTAAATACAAGTGTACGGAGCATATTGGAATAACTGGTACTTCTTAATTAAAAATAAGACGCACATTTTGGAATGAGGTATGGTACGAATAAAGGATCTAATTTTACAATATAAGGAATGTATAAATTATATTTAGTTATTTGGATTTAGTTTATGCCGTAATATATAAGTATGATAAACCTTTTTTGAGGTATCTATAGAGGCCTAGTTTTTTTGTAATAAATAATATTTATATAATTAAAATATATGGGAAAGAAAGTGTGTTGAGCGTTGAATTATCATATAGTATTATATATAATATATAGTATATATATATATAATATATATATATATATTTATATATATTATATATATTATTAATATATTTTATATATTATTATATATATATATATATATATATATATGTTATTTTTAGGTTCAACCTGAACATAATGAAGAACACAGAGCATAATGACAACCTGTTTACTCATGTTTCAACTTGTCTTTCTTGCTAATCTAGGCTGCATCATTCTGTTTAGCTGTTCAGTACTGAGTTGTTTATTGATTTGAGAAGACGTGCTGAAAGTTTTGAAGTGATTTTTTCTTCGCGATCGATTTCACCTAACACTGGGTTCACATTATGATATCTAATCGTCGTTGGCGCACTAGCCCTGACAGTTATTGTTACACCTGCGGTAATTATGTAGTGAAAAAACAAAAATGGAACATTACTACTTTCGTTAAGACGGTTTATTTTGCATATTTCGGTGTGAAACTGGGTGATCAGGATAAGGCATGGGCTCTACACACAGTCTGCTGCATTTCCATAGAAGACTTCGCCGTGGGTCGTATTAAGGTGTAAAGGTAAAAAAAAATCTTTGCGTTTTGGAGTGCCTATGGTCTGGAGGGAGCCCAGAAATCATATTGATGATTGTTATTTTTGCTTGGCCAATGTTGCGGGTTATAACTTGAAAAACAAAAAAGTAATTTCGTATCCAAATCTTCCATCCGCAATGCGTCCTGTTGATCATGGTCCTGATGTCCCTGTACACACTCCACCAAGTTCGTTAGATGATTTTGCGACATCTTATGATACTGATACTGAAGGGAGCAGTTCTGGTGAAGAGTTTAGTGGTTATAACAACGAACCTCAATTGTTTACACAACCAGAATTAAATGATCTTGTAAGGGATTTAGATCTACCGAAGGAGTCAGCCGAATTGTTAGACTCAAGGTTGAAGGGAAAAAATTTATTAACACCAGGTACATCATTTTCATGGTATAGAAAAAAAAAACAAAAAAAAAATAAAAAAAAAAAAAAAAAAAAAAAAAAAAAAAAAAAAAAAAAAAAAAAAAAAAAAAAAAAAAAAAAAAAAAAAAAAAAAAAAAAAAACCTTTAGTTTATTAATAGAATATTACATTATTAATATCTAATAAGAAAAACTAAATAAATAAAAAAATTTTATATTATATACATCCATATATAGGACCAAATAAAAAAACAAATGTAGAAAAAGAAAAGCTAAAAATTTGCAACATAACAGAAGTCCATAAACGTTCAGTGCAATACAACTACACGCTATCATGAGTACACACTAAACCTAAAACATAAAGACATAACACTAAACATATAATTTATCAACCAGGAGGAACTAAGCATAAATAAACTAATATTTATACGGTAACTAAGAGATAAACCATGAAACATAGCACGAAAAATTTTTATATATTGCACCAAAAAAAATCAAAAAAAAAAAAACGTTCCGTGATCGTCCTTGATGAAAATACATAAAAATCAATTTACATATATATTATATATATACTAGATAAAATATATAAAATAAAATATAAATAAAAAAAATATAAAAAAAAAGATTAGAAATTATGTCTATAAATATGATAAAATATTTAAAATACAAAATAAATAAATAATATAAAAAATATTATAATAAATATAAAAAAATCATATAATAATAACAAAAGATAAATATAAAAAAGCTAAAAATCAAAAATAATTAAAAAAAAGAGAAACTAAAAATATCACAACACAAGAGAAGAGAAGCCTTCAATAATCTAAAAACAAAAAGAAGAGGACATAAATATTAGTAAAATATACAGATCATTGAGAGATTTAAACCTTTTGAAATGCATTTTTAAACTAGTAGATAGTCAATTAAAAAAAAAAAAAAATTTAATCTCTATTAAATATAAAAAAAAATAAATGAAATATAATAAAAAGAAAAAAATAAAGATAATATCAATATAGTTTTCATCAATTATAGTTAAATCACTCAAGATAGGGAGATAGGAGAATAAACGATTATTAATTAAAACATAAAAAACAACTTAAGCCACATCACAGTGAGACAAAAAGAGCGAAAGTAAGCATTGTATATAACAAAAAAAAAAAAGAAAAACGGAGAGACCCAACAAAAAAGATCGAAAGAGCCAAAGAAAAAGCGAGCACCATTTAAGAAAGCGAGCAGAGACTAAGAGAGCAAACGAAGAGAGAGAGATCTGACAGGTGCATTCAACAAAGCATCAAAAAAACAATCTGTGAAGAGATAAGAAGAACAATTGAATAACAAGAGAAATATCGAATATTCCTAATTTATACAATACATATAAAAATATATCATATAAAAAAAAAATTTACAACCAAAAAGATTAAAAATGAAACAAATTTTGAAATAAAATTAAATCTAAAAATATTGAAGAAAAAGATTAACAGCAATGTTAATTTTGATTAATATTGAAAACACCAGAAAACAACAATTAAAATTAAAAAAGAAATAAAAATCTATTATATTTCTTACTGATTTATAACCATTATAAATACAATATTAAATAATTACAAAAGCTCTCTATTTGCATCTCTGTTACAAAAGGAAAAAAATATTATAATTAATGACAACCATGGTTATATACAGAAGTCACATATGTGTGCATATATAAAAATGACTTAAAGTAAAAATTAAGTAGAAAACGATAAAAATGCGCAATAATGTTATATAGATTAACGATGAAAATATCGAAAACAAGAATTATGTAATATAGATTATTAATATTAGTTGTTTTAGATTATAATAATTAATATTATATATATATAAGTTATTGGTGACGAAAAACAAGTGCATTTAGAAGTGGTAGAGGAGTGTGGATCAAAATCTTACATTGAAACAATGATTGAGAAAATGAGGGAGAAGAGGAATAAATTGTAATTAGGTTTTTATGGATTTTCAAAACAGGCGTATGATAGGATTAAATAGGGAAGCTCTATGCAGGTGTTAGTGATATACTGGTGTGGTTTTGGTAGCTTTCTGAATGAATGCAAAAGTATGTAAGACGATTAGTGAAGCGTGTGTAAGATAAATGGTGTCAAAAGTGAATTTTTATATATAATAGCGGAGTGAGGCGGGATGTGTGATGTGTTCTCCTTGGTTATTCAATATTTATATGATGGATAGGGTTATGAAAGAAATTAGATGATGGGGGTGGCGGGAAACTGGTCTGATAGATGTGCTGGAAATGTTAGAGATGAGTGAGAGTGGAGGGAGTGCCCTAACCCTATGGTCTGCGACAAATCTTTGCTGTGAAGATTTTTTCAAGTATTTCTATGTATTTAATGCCTTGAATTTCTCGAATCTACTATTGTTTTTTTGCGAAATCAGGTTAATTTTATTTTTTATCTATGAACCTTTTTTTCTTTAAGAAAGTTGAAATTTTTGTTAGTTTTATTTATTATTTTATGAATTGTGATTGCAATTAGAGAAATATCATTGCCATTGATATTATCACATATTTAGAGTATTATTTAAGATCATTTATGTAGTATGCAACAATCTTGATGGATTGCACATCATCTTATTACATCATGGTATAGCATCATATCTGGTAATTGAAGCACTTTTTGATGTAGCTTGATATCACCGCTATGTTTGTATATAAAAAGCTGATTTTCTGTAGAAACAAAGCAGCGTTTTGTAAGATTAACATTAGGTATCCATATTTAATTCCTAGGTGTCAGTGATATAGCTAGTTGAATGAATTTGCTGAATGAATGAGTTAAAGTGAAATTTGTTTTGTTTGCCTATAATTACAACCAAGGGTTTTGCAAAAAATATTTTTTAACAGTGACATATTATATATAAAACGGCCAATGTATATATAATATATACTATATAATTATATAATATTATATATTATATATATATATATATATTATATATATATATATATATATATTATTATTATACTATTATATATATATATATATATATATATATATAGAATATATATTATATATATAATATATATGGAGCTCACAGAAAATTTAAAAATTGATGAAAATGTAAAAAAAAATATGACGCGAAATATGGTTTTTGTTTTAGATGTGGTCAAGAGTAACATTTGCAATGGGACCATGCAATTCACAATTAACGGGTCTTGAAAGCAAGCTACCCATGTCAAGCTTATTTTTAAAATGAACGATGTGGGTGATGCAAGATAAGGAATTTGCTCCACATTTCCTGTTGGCAAGACCATGTTAAAAATCTAAAAGATGGAGTAAAAGTGAGTAAAGGCTGAAAATTAATTTCACTAACCTTTTGGTATACCGATGATGGCGGCGAAAGAACTATCATGTGACAGATTGTTATTTTTTGACCTCACTGACTTAGATTGGTAAGAAATTTTATTAAACCCATATATTGATTTTAACTAATCTTTTAATTCATTTAAGAGGCGTTTTTGATTTTGGGGCAAAATTCTTTCAAAAAGGAAGAAAATTCCTTCATTTTTTCCCCATTGATTTGTTCAATTTCTTCCAAACGGAAGACAATTTCCTAGCGAAATTGGGAATTTTTCTTTCCCTCCGAAGGAGATACTCCAATTCAATGCCTCTTTTTTTAATTCCCATTCAGTTGTGGAACGTCACGTGGAAATGGGGTGAAAAAAAAAGTTTTTTTTAATGTTTTTCAAAGTTTTCGAACCAATATTTTATCTTCGAAATATATTAATTGTTATTATCCCAAAAGGAAGAAGCTGGTGAAAATATAATTATAAAAAAAAAATTACAAAATTGAGAAATTTTTATTTCTCTGTTATTATCGTTGTTGTGACGTCACTTTGTCAACAAAAGATCATGTTCAAACATGTTTCTGTTTTTTTTTTAACTATATATTAATATATATTATTTATATATTATATATTATAACTATTTATATATATAGTATTATATATATATATATAATATATATTATAATATATATATATATATATATATTATAATAATATATATATATATTAGTATATATTATAATTT